>MUHK01002909.1:0-16009 GCA_002151225.1 Paramoeba pemaquidensis
TTTCTCTCTCTTTCTCTCTCTTTCTCTCTCTTTCTCTCTCTTTCTCTCTCTTTCTCTCTCTTTCTCTCTCTTTCTCTCTCTTTCTCTCTCTTTCTCTCTTTCTCTCTCTTTTTCTTTCTCTCTCTCTCTCTCTCTCTTTCTCTCTCTTTCTCTCTCTTTCTCTCTCTTTCTCTCTTTCTCTTTCTCCCTTTCTCCTTTTCTCCTTTTCCTTTTCTCTTTCTTTTTCTTTTTCCCTTTGCTAACCCCTTTCAAGCTGATGGGGTATGTCGCTTCTCGCATGTTTTTTTTCGGGATGTTGGGCCTTCCTTTCCTTTGGTTGGTGAATTTTTTCTTTTTTTTTGGGCATCTCAGGTAAATCTCTTTTTTGTTTTGGTGGCATGAATTTGTGCTCATTGTTCTCTTCCCCTCTTCCCTGCAGGCCCGGAGTTCCTTCAAAAGTCAAAACATGTTTTCTTTTCTTTCTTTCTTTCTTTCTTCTTCTCTTGTTGTTCTCCCTCCTTGTTCTTTGTGAAATTCGATCTGCCTGCCACTTACCGCCAAATTAGATGTTTACCTCTCTGGAGTTTTTGGGGTTTTATCAACAATTGTTTTGGCTGCTTGGTACATAACTTACGCAAATAATTACAACAAATGGGGAGAAAAAGGAGAAGATCTTGCCTTTTATTTCCCTGCCGGATAACCACCAGACAAAGAAGCCCCCTTTGTGAATTATTTATTGACATTTCTTTGAGACGTCTGTATGCATCAATCGCCTGTAAGAATATCCAATGGATATCCAAAATTTCGGAAATGTTTTTTGACATCTTGTCATATCGACTTGAAAAACCAAAAGAGCGACTGCTTGAATTTTTTTCCTTATTTGAATTTTTTTTTGTGGTTTTTTGGTTTTTTGGTTTTTTGGGCTTGGGCGGAGAGGAAGGAGGGACCTCGAAAGACAGAGAACGAAGAAAGAGAATGGATTCTGATGAACTGGATTGGAAGTTTGGGCAGGTGTTTGGGGACAAAACCCCTGTTGAAGACGTTGCTGATGGTTATTTTCATTTTTTTTTTTTCTCCCTTTCCTCTTTCTCTCGCGAGCCTCCTTCCTCTTTCATCCCTCTTTCTTCCCACCCTCTCTCTTTCTCTCCCTTCTGATTTGCTTTTTTTGCAGTGGACATTGTGTCAGCAGTGGAGTTTGATCAAAGTGGCGATTTTTTGGCTGCAGGGGACAGGTTTGGACAATCTTTCAACTCATGCAGAAATAGCTCTTTCTAACTTTTTCTCAGAGGTGGAAGGGTTGTTTTGTTTGAAAGAGAGAAGGAGAAAGAGAAGGGTACTCACTTCAAATTTTACTGTGAGTTTCAAAGCCATGAGCCTGAGTTTGATTACTTAAAATCTTGTTTGGGGCTCTTTCTCTCTCTCTCTTTTCTCTCTCTCACTGCCCTCCCTCTCTCTCCTGACCTTTCTCCTTTCAGTGGAAATTGAAGAAAAAATCAACAAAATTCGCTGGTTTCCTCAACAGTGGGCCTCTTCTCATCTGCTGTTGACTACTAATGGTTGGGGGTTTTTGAGCGTTTTCTTTCCTTTTCTTTTTTAATTTTTTTTTTTTTGTAGACAAAACCATCAAACTTTGGAAGGTTTCTGAGCAAAAAGTGAGGGAGGTTGATAGGGAGGTTGACTCTGGCTTGTCCATTCCAAAGGTTTGGTGGTTTATCTCTGTTATTTTTTGCGAGAAACTCAAACTCCTCCATTTCCCCATCGCCCCCCTTACAACAACAACAAAAAAACAACAGGTGATTGACGAAAAAACTCAGCTTTTTTCGACACCCAAGAAAGTGTTTGGAAATGCACATGCCTACCACATTAATTCTGTTTCTCTGAACTGCGATGGAGAAACATTTCTTTCAGCTGATGATTTGAGGGTTAATTTTTGGAATTTAGACAACAGCGTCCAGAGTTTCAGTAAGTTTTTTCGTTTTTCTTCTGGACCTTAATCGTAAATCCAATTTACACTTTACACACACATCCATCGAAACCTCTATTCGAACCTAACCTCCCCTCCCCCTCTCTCCAGATGTTGTTGATATCAAGCCCCCAAATATGGAAGAATTGACAGAGGTTATCACAGCAGCTGAGTTTCATCCTCGTCACTGCAATTTGATGATGTATTCGACCTCGAAAGGAACCATTAAATTGAATGATTTGAGAGAAAATGCACTTTGTGATACAACTGGTCTTGGTATGGATTGCTATTTGCTTTTAGTGGGGAGGAGGGGGTGTGAGAGCTATTGAATTACTCTTGTGCTGATCCCTCTCTTCACAGCTTTCGAGGTGGCAGAAGATCCTGATGGCAAATCTTTCTTTTCCGAGATTATTTCTTCTGTTTCTGATATTAAGTTTATTAACAATGGTGATCTTATTCTTTCTCGAGATTATCTTACCCTCAAGGTTCAATTATGTTCTTTTGGTATTATTCTTGTGCTATTCTGGTATTAAGTTTATTTCCACTCCCTCCAACCCCCCCCTTCGTCTCCAGATCTGGGACATTAAAATGAACGAAAAACCCCTCCAAACCATCAGTATCCATGACTATCTGCTCCCCAAGCTCTGTGATTTATATGAAAATGACTGTATTTTTGATAAGTTTGAGTGTACTGCCAGTCCTGATGGTTTTTCTCTCTCTTTTCTTCCCTTTCTCTTCCCAAGAGACTCCGCTAACGGAACACAATCAAACCAAACCAGGCAAACATGTTGTTTCTGGCTCGTACCAAAATTATTTTAATATCTACAATCGAGATACTGGGAGTGGAACATCGATTGAGGCGTTGAAGGCGATTCGTACAGCTAAGAAGGTGAGTCCAGGGAGGAGAGGGGGGGGGGTAATTGTAATGATCACTCATAATCCCTCTTCTTTTTAGGTTTCGACTCGAGAACACGAACATATCAACCCTGATAACTTGGATTACAATAAGAAATGTTTGCATGTGTGCTGGAACCCCAAGATGGATGTGGTGGCTTTGGCAGCAAGCAATAACTTGTATTTGTACAATGCTCTTTGAGTCTTGGTGTGTGTTTGTGTGTATTTGTGTGTATTGGCGTGCTTCTCCTCCCCCTTTGAAAAGGTTGAGGAGGGAGAGGGGGTGGAGAGGGGTGTATTTTACAGAGAAGAGAGGGGGGGGGAGAAAGGGAAGGGAATGTTTGTTGTTGGATGGCAAGCAATGGGGGAGAGGGGGGGGAAGCTGTTTCTTTTCTTTTTTTTTTTTGAAATGAGAAATAAAAGCCTCCATTTTTGTCGATTTTACAGAATCTTTTGCTCACGTGGAAAGAGGTTTGTGTGTGTTTATAAACATCAACAAGGAAGATTGCTCCCTTGAGTTTTTTCTCCTCCAACCCTGGATCTGAATCTGGAACATCTTTTTCTTTCGTCTATCTGTAGACCCCAACTGATTGCACCCGCCTGAAGAAAGAATAAGAAAAAAAGAAATGGTCATACGATGAGATGTGTGGTGAGAGAGAAGCGCTGCAAAAGAAGCATCAAGCAGAAAAGAAAAAAATACCTATGGCCTCGACCCTTTGGGACATCCAAAGACCGCAGAGTGCCATCCAAATAATGGTTAAAAATCTGTGTGTCGAAGAAGGCCTCAAAAAAAGGTTGGTTCTGTAGCACAAAAAATATTTCAGTGATTGTATTTGGAACAAAGGAAATGGGTTAAACAAAAGAAACAAATCAAACAGCCCCAGACTCCCCCCCCCCAAAACCAACTTTTTCTGGGCAAGTTAACAAAAAACTCTCGCGCATAAAGGCAGATATCGGGTCAGTATTGGTTAAATCCCTGACGCAATGCTTTCTTATCCCATTTTCTGAGAGAAGTTCGCTAAAATGTGCAGCAAATCTTGAGAGAAGGGAGCGAACAAGGGGAATTTGTTCTGCTATTCTTTTTGTTTCGTCCTGGAGAGGGGAAATTAAAAAACTTTGAAAGCAAAAGTTAAGGAGAAAAGAAAGAGAAAAAAACCTCCATTTCTGTTGAGATGCGTCTTAGTCTCCTCATTTCCGTCTTGATCGAGTTTTTGAGCTCACAAGCATTGGGCAAAGGAGGAAAAGAAAGATTTCCTAACACAAATCCAACATTAATAGACAGACAAGAGAGAATTTTCAAGCACGCAGCTTACCTGAAAATTCATTTTTGTCAGTGTCGAGAAAGATAACATCGGTCATCATGTCTTTCGACTCAGGGGGAAGCTCATCCATAAATCCTAATAAATAAGGGACTGCAAAAAAAATGAGAGAGAGAGAGGGCCGTTTGAAAGAGGGTCGTTTGAGAGAGAGAGAGAGAGAGAGAGAAGACCTGGAGCTTCAAAGTAATCCGCTAGAGTGAGAGGAAGAAGAGGAAGGAAAACAGACTGGTATTCAAAAGGGTGGATGAGAGTTGGCCCAATTAACCTGAGAAATTGAAGGAGCAAAAGGGTCAAAAAATGAAGAAAATATCCAATCCAAATTTTAAAAAAGTGATCAAACGTCACGCTCGAGAGAGTTTTCAAAGAGCTCCCAATCACAACAATTTTCCTCTCCAACAGTAAAGCCGTCGCCAGCGTAAGTACGGAATCAATAGAAAGGGCAGTGATGGCATTAGGAAAAGCCCATTGAGCCTACAGACATTGTGGAAGTAAAATTGTGAATACAAGGTGTGAGATGGGGCCATTTCTTTTGCAAACAAAGCAACCAACCTGAGATTCTCGCGCAGAAAATCGCTCAAAAGTGATGTTTGAGTGGGGGAGAGTTGCTTTTCGACCAACATGAGGAAGCCTCAGATTGTTGTAGCTCTCCAATAACTTCAAAAATTTTTAATTGACAACAAAAAAATACACTCAAACAATAACAAACCGTGGAAAAGAGTAACTCTTCTTCTTCTTCTTCGATATCTTCGTCGATTGGAGGGAAAGAAGATAAGGCTCCAGGGGGGGGGAGGAAGTTAATTGGTTGGGAAGAGGTTCTGTGGTGGGTTCGTTTCTGGTTATTGATCTTCTTGTTGCTGATAAGAGGGGGGACTACTTTGAGATTGGGATTTCTTGAAAATCCTGGTGGCTGTTGGTCTTCTTGCGGCGGTTGTTGCTCTTCTTGCTGAGGTTTTGATGGATTTTCTTCGGAATGTTCTTGCTTTTGTTGCTCCTCTTTTGCGAACCTCACTGTCACTGTACTTCTTGATAACCCGCTCCCTTTCCCGAGCTTTCTTTTTTTTTCCCCTGTTGTTTTGCTTCTTTTTCTCCCTTCTCCTGATTCTTCCTCTTGATGATCTGGAGGAGGGGATTCATGCCGGGAGGGGGATGCAGGACAATACACAGGATAAGAAGAAAGGGGGGGACAGGATCGAGAGGGAACTGGAGAGGGAAGAAGAAGAGGAAGGGAGGAGGGAAGGGCAGAGGGCGAGGAAGGAGGAGGAGAAGGAGAAGAAAGAGAAGGGGAAGGGCAAAGTAAAGAAAAAGAGGAGGGAAGAGGAGAAGAAGGAGGAGAAGAAGAAGGAAGAGAAGGAGAAGGGGAAGGGGAAGGAGAAGGAGAAGGAGAAGAAGGAGAAGGAGAAGAAGGAGAAGAAGGAGAAGAAGGAGAAGAAGGAGAAGGAGAAGAAGGAGAAAGAGAAGGAGAAAGAGAAGCAGAAGAAGGAGATGAAGGGGAAGGAGAAGAAGGAGAGGGGAGTGAAGGGGAAGAGGATAAGAGAGAGGAGGAAGGGGAGGGCGGAGAAGATGTAATTAAGGACGGAGTAGAGGAGGACAAAGAAGAGGACATAAAAGAGGAGGGCAAAGAAGAAGACACAGAAGAAGGGGACAGAGAAGCAGAGGACGAAAAAGCGGGGGAAGAGGGCAAAGAAGAGGACACAGAAGAAGAGGACAAAGAAGCAGAGGACAAAGAAGAAGCTGGGGGGGGAGAAGAGCCAGATTTAAAAAATGGGAATAAGCCCCGAGAATGTTCAGATTTTGTTTTGGAGGGTCGGGATGGGGTAGGGAGAGAAGGAAGAGAAGGAAGAGAAGGGGAAGAGATGGAAGGGGAAGGAAGAGAAGGGAGGGAAGGAAGAGAAGGAGAAGAGATGGAAGGGGAAGGAAGAGAGGGGAAAGGGGAAAGGGAAGGGGGGTGGGGAAAAGCGGGGTTCCCAAATTTCTCCTTTAACTGCTCAAACATCCCCTCTTCCTCCTTATCTTCTTTTACTTCCTCTCTCACGTTTTCTTCTCTTTTTCTTGGAGGATGTTCTAATTGAATCATTTCAATCAGATGGACGAATGCCATGGCATCATCCTGCGAGAGAAAAGTGAGAGAAAACCCATCTTCAAGACTCCAGGCAGACAAAATTCGGTTGATTTCGACCACATTCGGGTTTTCGTGGTTGGTCTGTGAGACAAAAGGTGAAAAAGAGGGAAAGAGAGGGAGGGGCCAAAGAAAGAGAGGAGAGAAGAAAGAAAGAGAACCCTGTAATTTACAATATCGTGAAATTGAATGATTCTCATAGCCTTGTCAACAGTGAGGGGTTTTCTTCCCTCCGGTGCATAAACATACATAGCTTCATTTGATAACACTACACGGCCTGTGATTTTCAAAGAGGTAAAGAGAACAAAAAGAAAAGAAAAAGAAAGAAAGAAAAGAAACCC
Organism: Paramoeba pemaquidensis; assembly: GCA_002151225.1. Taxonomy (NCBI): domain Eukaryota; phylum Discosea; class Flabellinia; order Dactylopodida; family Paramoebidae; genus Paramoeba; species Paramoeba pemaquidensis. The sequence goes on from MUHK01002909.1 coordinate 6,613, forward strand.
TCATTTGTGGCGAGGTGAGAAAAAAGATTTTCTCCTTTTCTCAACAACTGTGAAAAGGTCTCAAGTTCATTTGGAGGCGCATTTGAGAATGTGTTTGGGGTTGTGTTTGGGGTTGTGTTTGGGGTTGTGTTTGGGGTTGTGTTTGGGGTTGTGTTTGGGGTTGTGTTTGGGGTTGTGTTTGGGGTTGTGTTTGGGGCTGTGGTTGAGGTGTTTGGAGTATTGTTTGAGGTGTCGTTTGGAGTATCATTTGGGGGTACATTTGGTATCTCGTTTGAAGTTTGGCATGAGGATGGGTGTGGAGTTTCACTTGGGGACTTGTTTTCGTTTGGCGTTTCGTTTGTTTTTTGGATGTGGCTTGGGGATGTGTCTGGGGCTTCATTGGGCAAGTTGTTTTGTGCTTCTTTTGGCGAGGGGGAGGGAAGAAGTGGGCTGGGGAAGGAAAGAGCCCGAGCTGTGTTGGAAGGAGGGTCGATCAAAGGCGGCAAAAGGGAAAGAGAGGTAGAGGAGAGCGAGGTGCGGTCACCACTCTCCCCACTTTTTCCCACCCCCAACCCAACGTGTATCGCACTCCCACCTTTCCCCCCTCCTCCCCCAGCCCAACTTGCACCAAATCCACTCCCTTTCCTTCGAAAACGTGAGCCAGAAGTAGGAGATCTGGGACCTGGAGGGATGGCAGGTAACATTGTCGAGGAGGAGGAGTGGTTTCTCCCGGGGGTTCCGGGCTTTCGAGGGGCAGAGAAAGAAGAAGGGGTTGTAAAAGCAAGAGCTGGGATGTTTAAGCGCGTTAAGGATGGGCTGGTATGGTCGTCTCCTCCTAAAGTTGGGCTTCTTCTTCGTTGCTTGGAAAAGTCCCTGAGGGTTTGTGTGACGGATGACTCTGGAGGGAGGAAGTGAGGAAACTGTTTTCTCTTCTCTTCTCTCAAATAGCCTTCTCTCTCTCTAATAACCCTCTCTCTCTACCTTGCTTTGGGCTTGACCGAGGAGAAGGAAGGAATCGGCTCGAGGGGGAAGGACAAGGAGAAGGAGAAGGAGAAGGAGGAGAGAACAGAGAAAGAATTTGAGCTAGGATGCTGATATGTACAGAAACCAAAGGAAAACGAGAGATAATACAGTAAGCAAATAAGGGAGGGGGGGAGGAGGGAACTAGAGAAAAAGAAGGGGGCGGGCCTGTGGAGGACGGATTGAAGCGATGGTGGGTGTGGAGGCAAACAGCATAGAAAACCTCCGCCTGTTCATTTTGAAGGAGAAAAACAAACGCTCTCTCTTTTTTGTTGCTGTGGTTGTTTTTGAGAAGCATTTGGTGGTAGGCTTGCTTGTGTTGTTGGTAGGATTTGGGAAAACAGAAGTTGTTGAGGCCAACCCAGTCATTTTGTCTCTCTGGGGGGAAGGAGAACAACACCTTTGTTTTGTTGTTTGTGGGACTCTCGTCCTCTTCTTTGCCTCTTTCTTCTCTTTCGTCTGTCTCTTTTTTCTCTTTTTTCTCTTCTTCTGTTTCTTCTTTTTCTCCTTTTCCTTCTTTTTCTTCTTTTTCTTCTTTGTCTTCTTTGTCTTCTTTGTCTTCTTTGTCTTCTTTGTCTTCTTTTTCTTCTTTGTCTTCTTTGTCTTCTTTGTCTTCTTTGTCTTCTTTGTCTTCTTTGCCTTCTTTGTCTTCTTTGTCTTCTTTGTCTTCTTTGTCTTCTTCCTCCCCAATCACAAGAAAAACTTCGAAAATCTTCTTGTCGACCCTCGCCATCTTCTTCATTGGAGCATGAAGAAGTCTGCTGCTCCTTTCCTGGAAATCCAAAATGACTAACACAAAACAATACACAAATCATTTAACAAAAAACCAACCTCCCCAGTCAAAGCCTCAGCATCAATCGAAAAGTTCACATGCTTTTGGGTTGTGTGACTGTGGAAAAAAGAAGACAGCCAAGAAGAGTACGAAGACGAAGCCATGGCATTAAAATGAGCCGCTGGGCGCCGAGTTTCTTTGTTGACCGACACGTACACACGCCGCAACAGACAATAAAACCTCGCAACGGAATCGAAAAAGAAAGAAAAGGGTTCCTTTTGTGGTGAAAAAAGATGCCAAAAATATTTTTAATCGTTTTTTTGTTTACTTTTTCAAATGAAATTTATACAAACCCTCCCCCCTCCCCTTTTTTTCAAACAGCCTGAGACATTTCAGAAGTATATGTACCACTATCTGTTTCATCTTCGTCGTCACCGTGCTTCAACATCTGCACCAAAATATCGATGTATGTCTGGATCGTGGAGGCGATGATGGATCCCTGGAGAAAATGAAAAAAAGAATGAGAAAGAAAGCTTAAAAAATCGAGCTGGGGCAGAAAAAAAAACAGAGCCCAACGCAACATTCCCGATGGGATATCTTGTAGCCCTTTCTATTCAAGTTTTCCCTCTTTACCTGCTTTGTTTCAAAAGAGTATTTTGAAGATTCACTCTGATTCCCAAACTCAAAAGCAAAGGTCCCAGAAGACGAAGCCCAGCTGCAAATTTCTGTAAAAAGATGTTCTGAAATCATATCTTTTGTTTTTTGCTTCAACAGACAAATCCCCTCATAGTTAACACCGATCACTATTTTTCCTGCTAGCAAGGGTGAGGAAGAAAAGAGCAAAAAAATTAAGAAGGAAAAAGCAAAAAAATGGGAGCCAAAAAGAATAAGGATTTCACAAAGAAAGAAATGACAAACCTGGGATATTTTTGTTCCCAATAGAACGACAAGGGGGGAAAAAAGTTGTTCCATACAAAGGAGAAGATTTCACCGAATTCAAATACTCAATTTTTGCTTCAGCTCCTGTTTTTACCCCGGCCAACCTAAGGGGAAAAAAGGGAATAAGGAAAGAAAGGGAAAGAAAGGGAAAGAAAGACAAACCTCGCGTGTTCTTTCAAAATAAGAGTTTCCCACTCAGAACCCTTTTTATTTCCGTACAAACTCACAGGAACAAAGGCCTTTAAGTTGTTTTGTGCGCTTTTTCTGTTTTTGTTGGCATTTAGAAAGAAATCGAGCGAGCGAGAGAAAGAGAGAGAGAGAGAGAGAGAGGGCCGGTCGAGAGAGAGGGCCGTTCGAGAGAGAGAGAGAGAGAGGGGGGAGGGGGGGGGCAGAAATGAAAACAAACGCAAGGAATCCTGGAGTGTGGATTTGTGCATTGTGATCTCCATAGGTTACATGCATTTGGAGCCCTAAAAAGAAGAAAGGAGGAAAGTTAAAAAAAGAGACAAGACGAGAAGAGATAGTTGGTGAAGGGTGAATGGGTGGCAAACCGGCAAGTTTAATGGCATCTTGTGTGGTGCAGGGGTAGACCGAAGATGTGATATCCGACACTAAAAAAATGGTGGGAGAAGGGAAAAAGAAAGAATTCAGACAGAGACAGAGAGCAAGATGTCGAGAAAGAGCGAAACATACCTGCTTGTTGATAGATTAAATCCATCGCAACAGGATCCTCCATCTCTTTCTCATCGTCCTTCAAAAAAATCTTTTTTTTGAACAAAAAGATGGCATTGTATGAATCTTCGGTTGCTTTCTTTTTATCGGAGGTTTTTTCCCAGTGTTGCATGAGCTCAAAGGGTTTTTCATCAGCATCAAGACATCTCTCTATTTTGGGGGAGGGGTGGAGAAGGGTCAGGAGAAATCCTCTTCAAGAGAAAAAAGAGAATGCCAAAAAGAAAGAAAAAAGAACAGCTAGATCCCCTTCCCCCTATTTTTTTCTGACAAACCAAACTCATCTTTCTTTTCAAACAAAAAGAAACATCTGTACTCTGTCAAACCCAATCGCTCAATAACCATTTTTCTCAGTTGCGCAGCGTTGGCGTTGGGGTCAATGGCAAAAGCCTTGGAGGATTTGTTCATCAAGTGAACCTTCACCACCACTGTTCGGGACATGTTTTGTGTGTGGAGTGTGAAGTGCGAAGTGCGGTATGCTTTCTTTCAGGGTTTTTGTTGAGCTACTGACGGGGTGGGGAAGAAGGAGAGGCCAAAAACGGTTCTTTTCACAAAGTGCTTCGCAATCCGAGAGAAACGCCCTTTTTTGGAGCTATTTTTTAGCGACCTAAATTCAATGAATCCCCAACCCCCAAAGAAAAACAAATCACCATCACCCCGATCATCCCTTTCTTTCCCGCTTGTGGGAAATCCAAGAATCATGGATTTGTGGGAACACATTAAAGCTGGGATTAGGAAGATAGCAGATAACCCTCCCCCTCGAGATCCAAATCAGTTGGTGGAGTGGGATGGAGGGATGGAAAAGCTCCTTCAGCGAACAATCTCTCACTTAAAACGTTATCGGTTAAAGATTGGGAGCGGTAATAAGGTGAGCCAGAGAGGGAGAAAAAGAGACAGGACCAAATTTTAATCTTCTTTTTCCCCCACTTCTTATTCCACTAGCTAAATGATGCAGCGGTCCTGGTTGTAAGTGATTTGGGTGAACTTAAGCCTATTTTAGATGCCTTCTCCTTTCGTTACCCCCCCCACTTCAACAAATTTTTTAGTGACAACTTGACATTTAACAAAGCTCGGAAGTTGTTGTTGGAGGTGTGGGGGTTGTTGGCGGATTGTTTGGATTACGTTTCACTGAATGATTCCCCTGGTTTTTATAGGTTGAGAATTTCTCCTGTCCTTTTCTTTTTTCTTTTTTTTCTTTTTTTCTCTTCCCTCACCCCCACTCTTTCTTTTTTAGATCAATTCTTCAAATCCAAAAGCGCTTTGAATTTTCTCCTCTTCATGTTAATTGGGGTGGAAGAACAAAAGAAAGAGTGGGAAAGGGCGAGATCCAAGGGGGGGGGGGGGGGGGGNGGGGGGGGGGGGGAGGGGCCCCGTTGTTCGTCAGCGAATTTAGCAATTTGTTATCGATATCGATTTCAGTTGTATTACACAAGAGATGTATTGATTGAGAAACTGAAACAACCCAGGAGGTGTTGTTGTTTTCTCTTCTCTTCTCTTCTCTTCTCTTCTCACCTCCCTCTTCCCCCAGAGGAAGACGAAATTTTACTTTGTATTTTTTCGCTGGTGGACAGTTAGCAATCCTTTACTTTCGTCTTCCAGGGGTTAAAACTGATGTTATCAGAGCCCTCCAAGGGAGGCTGCAAGAAAAAAAAAGACTTTTGGAGAAGGGTCCACCATCTCCTCCTCCTTCTTCGTGTCCCTCATCGTCCTCTCTCTCCCCTCCCCCCTCCCCTCCCACTTCTCGTGCCTCCCCTGCTTGTCCCCCTCGTTTTCATTCCCCTCAGCGCTCAGGAGAGGTCCCATCAGATCGTAAAAGAGATACAGATACAGATACAGAGATCAAGAAAGATCCCAAGAGAGGTTCTTTTTCGGAGCAGGGGAGGCGGATGGAAGAAAGCATTTCTTCTTTGTTGGAGGAGAGAAAGGGTGAAAAAGTGCAGAAAAAAGAGAATGAAAAAGAGAAAGAGAAAGAGAAAGAGAAAGAGAAAGAGAAAGAGAAAGAGAATGAGAATGAGAATGAGAAAGAGAAAGAGAATGAGAATGAGAAAGATAAAGAAAATGGGAAAGAGAAAGAAAAAGAGAAAGAGAAAGAGAAAGAGAAAGAGAAAGAGAAAGAGAAAGAGAAAGAGAAAGAGAAAGAGAAAGAGAAAGAGAAAGAGAAAGAGAAAGAGAAAGAGAAAGAGAAAGAGAAAGAGAAAGAGAAAGAGAAAGAAAATAAGAAAGAGAAAGAGAAAGAGAAAGAGAATGATAGGGAGGAGGGGGTTTCCCCCCCTCTGAGTGAGAAAAAAGAGCGTGAAAAGAGCAGAGAAGAGGATTCTTGCCCACTTTCTCCTCCACTTTCTCCTCCCATTTCTCGCCCTCTTCCAGTTTATTCTCTTGCCGAGCAAAAAAGAAGAAAAGAAATGGAGAAAAGAAGGGCTGAAGAAGGAGAAGCACCCCCCCCACTTTCTTCTTGTTCACCTTCTTGTGTTCCTTTTGGGTCTTCAATTTTAGAGCAAAGGAGGAGGAGGAAGAAATTGAGGACAGATCGGACAAATAGGAGGTTGAGAGAGAGAGCTGGGGAGGTGTTATGGGAATTTGCTGGGCTGGATAAATGGTTGGCTGAATGGGCGATGGGAGTAGAGGTATTTCTTTTCTTCTTTTCCCTTCTTTCTTCCCTCTTTCTTCTCCTCACCCTTCCCCAACAGGCCATTGGGCTTGAAAAAATTCGAGACAAAGAAAAAAAAATACATAAATTTCATCGCCTTCTTCCGAGGGATTGGCTCGCTGAATTGAATCCGACGCCAAAGAATGCTGGCCAAGATGCATCACTTTTGATGTCCTATTTCATGCAATCTTGGGTGCTGTATGTGTTGGACATGTTGAGTGTTGATCCTATTATCCAGGGGTTGTGTCTGGACGGTTTGTTTAGTTTTCGGGAGGACAGTGGTTGGGTGGTTCAAATTTTCTCGATTCTCACCTCCTCACACAGATTCTTTGATGTCTCTGGATTGTGATCGCCTTAACAGCCCTTCCTTGGAGCCCAGCACCCCATCTCCCTGCCCCCCGAAAGAACAAGAAGAGAAAAAGGGAAGAGGAGGGAAGGGGGGGAGGGAAGGTGAAGGGGAGGAGTTAGACTTTGATTTGGAGGTGTTAACAAAAGAAAAGAGAAAAAAAACACACGATTTATTGTATGGAAATGTCTCTTTTTGGACTTCATTGCCTGGTTTCTTTTCCTTCCCCCCCCCCTCCCTCCCCTTCCTTAGTCCTCATTCTTCCCCGCAGAATATGGCCTTTTTACGGGCCTTTTACTCATGGAAATTGAAATAAACTGGAATTCTCTACCTAGAGGTACTCTTTTCTGTTTCTCTCTCTCTTTCTCTCTTTCTTTCTCTCTCTTTCTCTCTCTCCTTACAAACGTATCTTTAGGGTTGTTGGACTGTTCTTGTGCGTTTTTACTGACAAATCCATCATTAATTAATAATTACATGTATTTAATCATGAGTAAAACTAATGCTTTTGATGTTTCTCTTGTTCTTGATGTTCTTTCAACAATGGAGGTTTTTTATTATTTGTGTCTTTTCCGCATTTGTTTGTTTAGTTGTCTGTTTGTCGAGAGAGAGGGCCATTCAAGAGAAAGGAAGACCCCTCTCATTTTCTCCTTTCTCTCTTCTCTCACCCTTCAGCTCTGGTTCCGCTACCTTGTTGACAACAACCTCGTGATGCCAGACAATTTTGATCATAAGTTTTTTAACCAAGGTTATTTATTTTCTTTTTCTTTTCCTTTCCCTTTTTCTTTTTCTTTTCCTTTCCCTTTTCTTTTTCTTTTTCTTTTTTCTTTTTTCTTTTCTTTTCTGAAGACCTAGATTTTTTCCTCATTTTTTTCTTCAACAAAACAAAACAAAACCAAAACCAAAACCAAAAAACAAAAGTAATTGATGCTATCATCCTCACAGATTATCACTCACTCATTTTAAAAATCTTATCATTTTTGTACAACTTTTCGCCTGTTTTTCACAATTCTGCGAGGGGGGCTCTGTTTGGGAGGTTATTTCAGGAGCATTTTTTTACTTTATTTTTACATTGGGAGGTTGGTAGGAGGGAAGGAGAGGGAAGCTTCTTCATTTGATCCTTTCTCACCCTCTCCCCCTCTTCCCCCTCCAAGGTCTCCATTCGAAATGCTTTCCACCAGCTCTTGATTTTTCGAACCATGAGAACACGTCGCACTGATCTTGCCAAAAAAGGAATACAACTCCACGAGCTTAGTGCTGCTTTTCATCCCCTCCCCTCCGACCCTCCCCCCTTTTCCTCTCACCTTTCGCTTTCTTCGTTGATTTTGCCTTCTTTGCCTCCTCCTCCTGAGGCTTATCCCCTTCCTCTTCCTCCCCCTTCTCTCCCTTCTTATGTGGAAGATGATGAAACGGTGTCGATGGATGCCATGCTCCTCGCTAAAATTGAGGCGTTTTTAACAATGATTATGGACCAAATACAAGCCAAAAGTGATCCTGAAGAAGATAAAGGAGGAGAAAGTGGTGGAAGAAGAGAAGAAGGAAAAGTAAAGGCAAAAGGAGAAAGGGAAGGGGAAGAAGAAGGGGAAGAACAAGGGGCAGAGAAAGAAGGGGAGAGGGAGAAGGGAAAACATTTCCCAGAGAGTTTAGAGGTTTATGTTAAGGTTGCGTTGTTTGAATATCGCACCTTTTTATCTTATTATTATGATTGGGAGGGAGAAGGAGGAGGAGAGGTTCCAAAATTAATGTCTTTTTCAGCTGTGAAGGACACTGTTTATGAGTAGGGGGGCACCAAAATGCGAAAGCAACCCTTTCACCAAAGATTGTGTTTGCGAGGAGGGGGCAGGGGGAGGGCAGAAGGAAGAGCTTTTATTTATAAAGGAGGAATTGTATTTAATTGTAGATTTTGTTTAAGAAGGGTGCAGTTTTTTTTTCATTCTCACAATGAAAGCGCGGGTGAAAGAAATAAAGAAAGAAACAAGAAACGAAAAATAACATTTTTGTTTTGAGAAACTGTGAAAGGAGTGGGCTGATTCTGAGCGCAAAAACAAACCAAAACCATCGGCCTGACGTGTCCTGCCAAATAAAGGTTTGATTGCATCATCAATTTTGAATCACTTCGCTTTCTTTCTTCTGCTCCTTTCTTCTCTTCTCTTTTTCGCAATGCCTGAAGATAAGAAACATGGTTCTCTCTTCTCTTCTCTTCTCTTCTTCTTTTCTCTTTTCTCTTTTCTCTTCTCTTCTCTTCTCTTCTTCTTTTCTCTTTTCTCTTTTCTCTTCTCTTCTTTTCTCTTCTCTTCTTCTTTTCTCTTTTCTCTTCTCTTCTCTTCTCTTCTCTTCTCTTCTCTTCTCTTCTCTTCTCTCTTTTCTTCTTCTTCTTTTCTCTTCTCTTCTCATCCTCCCCCTCAGCAACAGGAACCCCACAGCAGACCAAAAGGGCTTATTCTGTCCTCAACCGCAGCAGCTCAAAAAAAATTAACACTGGGGTAGCGGCAAACCAGTCAAATACTGGTGAGTGAGGTGGAGGTGGATGAAGGGAATTTAAATTAACCACAAAACAACTGACAGAAAAAGAGACACCTATGTTGAAGAAAACACAGTCGAAAAAATCAAATTCTGAAATGGCAACGAATTCTCCTCGGAATAGCGGAGGAGATAAAACAGGGAAATCGCCAAGAAGATCTGAGGAGGTAATGGGACACGAAGCATACACATAGATACACACACATCGACATATTTCACATTTTTACACATCCACACTTATCCACATTTTTTTACACACACAAATACACATCCATAGACAGCCCCACTCCCACTCACTTCACCCTCCTCAGCAAAAACAAAAACACATTGAAAGCGCTCTCTCCTCGTGGGGAACACAATCAGACCTAACCAACACCAAGAAACCCAAACAAAAAACAAGAAAACTTGAAGTAAATGTTTCACTTAGCACGTCGAATTCAAGGAGAAA
>MUHK01002920.1:0-10966 GCA_002151225.1 Paramoeba pemaquidensis
AGAGAGAGAGAGAGAGAGAGAGAGAGAGAGAGAGAGAGAGAGAGAGACCCAGGCGGAGGGGGGGGATTGGCTAGAAGAGCATTAACAAAGCTTTCGACAGGGGTGAGGTCAGAACTCCGATCTCTCGCCATCTTTTCAACATGTTCCAATATCTTGTTGTGGTTTGTTAATGGGATAACGAATAAAAAGAGAAAAAAAGAAAAGAAAACTTGATGGAACAAAGCAAAAGAATGCTGGCTTGATAGCAAAAAAATGGCCCTTGGCCACCTCTTCTCCTTCGAAGTCCCAGGTCGAAGCATTCTTCGGCAAAATCCAAAATTTCTTGTCCCGGATGTGTCCGTCAACACAAAAAAAAATGCTTCACTGATGGGGGGTTAGAATTATTAGGAGGGGGGGAGAGGAGAGGCATTGAGAGGAGGGAGAACCTTTTCATTTTTGATTTGGGAAATTCAGTTGCATCAGGAAAGCAGAATTGGACGACCTGAAGAGAAGTGAGAAGAGAAAGAGAAAGGAAAGGAAAGAGGAAAGGAAAGAAAACCAGAGAAAAAAAGTACCTGCTGAATCAGCATTTGTTTCATGTCTGACGTCGGGAAGATTTGGACTGCCACACGGACCCCCTTCGAGAGATCTATTGATTCACTTGAGTGAGCTTTCTTTCCTCTTTCCCACACCGCTTGCTTTCTTACCTTTGCTCTCTTTTACGTCAAGATCGACAACCCCCAAAATATCGAAGAGTGCAACATTTTTGGTTTGTGGTTCCTCCATTGTCTCCAATCCTCCTCTGTTCTCTTCTTATGCTTCTCTTCCTTTTTCTATTCCTCTATTTTTTGTGAGGGAAAAGCAGCAATCGCTTGCGGCTGGACGATAAAAAACAACCTTTGGATACTTATTTGGATAATTTTCCCGAGCACCGAGTGGGACAGTAACATAAAAAAAAATAACGCTATTCACTGTTTTCAATTTAGTCTGTGTTTCGTTTGTGGCGACGGTTTTGGGTTGCCAGGAAGAGCCGGATCAAAAGATTGTTTCATCGGCCCTTTTGAGAGAAGAATTGAGCTGAAATTGAGGTCGAAAAAAACAAGCATCAACCGCACTCAAGCCATTTCAGAAGGAAAACAGTTGTAAGTATCTGTACAAGCGTAGGTTCTCTTCAATTGCGCACCTTCTCCCGTCGCAGATCTACCAGCCACAGCCCCAGCAACAGGATGAGTTGGGTTCCACCAATATTGGGGGCGAGAGAGGACTCGTTTGATTATGGGCTCAAAAGTGGAGAGAGGAAGGGTGGGGTAGTTGGGGTCGAAGGAAGATTGATCGTATTTCTATGGGGGGATTGAAAAAAGGAGAATGTTAGAGGAATAATAATAAAGCAATCCAATCACACCATGACAAAATAATTATTATAACACCCCTCCACATACCTCACACCACTCCACAGTATACTCATAATAAGGGTGATCCACAAACAAATCCCGAGTATTCGGATCGATATCATAGTGATGAAAATAGTAAGCCCCCTGAAAAATGGCATGGTGTGCCAACATCCACTGATTCTTTGGCGAAATCCAGGGAGCCAACAGAGCAGCCACCCCCTCACCATGAGAGCGAACCACAACAGTCTCCATAATATCATGAAAAAGTGAGACAACGACCACTTCATCATCCTCCCCTGCCCTTAAAGCCCGACTTGCCGTCTGCAGCCCATGATGATACAACGTCACTGGCGCCCCCAAGAAGAGCTCCTCCCCTCTTTGGTTCTCCAACAGCCCCACCAAATTCTCAAACACCTTTTGGACCACTTTTTCGTCATACTCCTTCCCCATGAGATCACAGTCCTCCTTTGTGGCCTCCTTCAGTGACGCCCAACTTGGCCCCTTCACCCCCCCTCCTTGCGTCACCCTTCGGAGGCGCTCATGAAGCCAGTCAACCCCATCTCTGTTCATGTAGCAGCCCTGAAGCCACCTCTCTCCATCCGTGGGCAAAACGGCTGATCGGGAGTGCAAAACTCGGCGATTGTCAAACACCACTAACGCGCCTGGGAACAGCTGAACCTTGATCATGTTCTCTTCGTTGTGCAACATAGCAGAAAACTTGGTTTTAGCAGCGTAGAACAAAGATTGGGTGTCTCGATTCATCCGAGGCATGTAACCACCGGATTTTGGGGAGAAGTTGATGGCTTCAATAGGGCGATGGGTAGAGGGGGGGTAGGTGGCAGAGGCCTGATTGTCGTAACCAAGTTCAATAACAGGAGCCCAGCGAAGAAGGGAAGAGGTCCCATCACCTCCATCATTTTCCCAACGCAGGGGAACAGAGCAGAGGAGATCAAATGCCTCGGGATCCTCCTTCCTCAACTTCTCGGCAACGTAAAATCCATCCACAAACAGGTTATGAACAGAGCAACCTTCTCCGTGGCAATGGTCGATCGCATGGAGGAGTTGAAAGGCGGGCGGGGGGTTTCGGTAAGGGGAGTCAACATGCATTCCAATGGCAAAGGAGGTGTATGCCAGGTCCTTCTTCACAACAACAGATTCCTCTGCGGCAGCAGGTTGCACATCAGGGACAGACCGAACGTTAAAGTTCAACCCCCACTCTGTCACTCTTGGGAACGACACTGCACCTGCGAATCGAGTACACTCTCCCTCCTCCCTTGGGACATTCTCGATCACTGCAATTCCCACTGTCAACAAAGACGACAGAAGCCTGCGGGTTTCATCCTGCATTCCAATGGCATCGGAGTGGTTGAAGAATGGGGGGGCGATCAGGCTTCTATCCCAGAAATGAGGAGCGAGGAACGAACTGTCGACAGTGGACTGGAGACGGACCGTTTTCCCATCCAACTCGGCTTGAATTGTGGCTGTGTCAAAGTGGCAGGTCGTCTCGTCGGAAAATTTCACAGAGACTTGTCCATCTTTCTCGAGAACGTCCAACACTGTGACATTGTTGATAGGGTGATGGGCGTTATGGGAAGGTTGGAACTTGGTGGAGTAGAAAGGTTCCTGGCACCTTTCACGAATCCAATTTGGATGGACTTCCATCAACTCCGTTTTCAAAGAAGCTTCGGCATGATGAGGGCCTTTGTTGTTCTCGGCAGAAACAAAGGCAAAGAAAACCCAAACCAACACCGCAAAGTTCTTCATTTTTAGAAGAAAACAAAAATAGACGCGTTTTTTTTTCTTTTTTTTTTCTTTTTTTCTTTCATAAAATCATTGTTCAATAATTTTCAAAATCCAAGTCCATGTACCCAAATTGGCGACTCACCAAACTCAAATCGCTTAATTTCGTCTCCAACTCAGGGTGTTGGTTTCGAATAACGTCATGCGCCAAAGCGATCAACGGCTTGTAGTGGGAGTAAAATTTCTTGCTGTCAAGATCATTGTAGAGCAACCCTTGTTCAATTTCGTCCCCCATGGAGGAGGGCAGGAGGGGCGACGGGCGGGTGTCATGCACAACTTGACGAATGGACTCCTCCAAGGAATCCCCATCGTCGTCTCTGTTTGCAGCAAACAGCCAAAAGCCCAAAAAAAGAGCGGCAACGGTTGCCGCTGCACCGGTTATGGAAAGGTCATTAAAGAGAAAATAGACCAACCCGACCATAAGAGCACACGCCAACACCACAAGCACTTTCTTCTGTGTTTCCCACCTCCTCGATCGATTTAACTCGTCGCGAGCACGACATGCCCACAAAACATGAGAGGAGAAGAGCTTGAGGTCATGGATTTTCGCGCGGACACAATGAATCGGAGCATCACCCATCGTTGTTAAGATCTTCTTTCCATCGTTCATGAAATCATCCAGATCTCCCAGCGCGGTTGGCTTTGGCTTTTTCTCAATCTCATAATACTCAGGCCAAATTGGAAAAAGCCAGCCTGTGGCAACTTCCGGTGCGGCTGGGCCGACGGGAGAAGAAGCGGAGGACTCTGCTTGGGGGGCTCCAAGGGAATTGTCGCGGTTGATGTTCACCATGAGTGTGGCAAACGTTTTTGCAAAGTCTTTGACGGAGTCTGCAGTGTCAATCCGATTCAAAACTTTGAAGATGAATCGTTGGTGTTCGTTTGCAATTTTGTTGATCCGCTTGAAAAAAGCAATCACATCGTTACTCTCCGCATGCTCAAAATTAAAAAAAAAGAGAACAACGTCGGATTCTTTTGCCATCCTCTCGGCAGCGAAGGGGAAGTCATATGGCCGAGACTGATTATCGACAACGCCAGGAGAGTCAACGAGATGAAACTTTTTCAACATTGGGACCGGGAGCAATCGTTTCGAGATGTGAGGATTGACCCCATGGACTTTGAAAATATCATCGAAAGGGAACTCTTCGATATCGACGTTTCGGTCGATTCGGGCGTCGTGAGAGTAATCTAAAAGTACAAACTCTTCTGTTGTGGGCGAAGAACCAGTTTCTAAAATCTAAATTTGCAAATTAAAAAGAAAAATTAAAAATGAAAAATGAAAAAAAAATCGTAAAAAGGGGGAGAAAGAAAGAAAAGGGCATGCATACCTTATCTTTCATCAGCATATTCATGAAAGAGCTTTTTCCAGAAGAATGACCACCGAGCAGAAGGACGCATGGCTTTCGGAAGACTCGACCCTTGCAATAAAAGAAGACAAATGAAAGAAATAAGGAAAAAAGAAATTAAAAAGACCCCCAAAAATAACAAATGCATTCAACACACCCAATCCACAAAAGGAAAATACCTTGCTTGGGGGGTCAGGGAGACACAACTCCCTGAGAGGGTACTTCATGTAATTCTCAAAGGTGGTCCAGATGCTTTCCTGAGAGGGGAAGAGGGGATAAGAAAAGGGAGCACTGCGCACTCACAACCACTCACAACTACTCACAACCACTTAAACAAGAAAAAAAAACTCGAAATTCACAAACAGAAAACTCGAAATTCACGTCGCTGGCAATGTCGTGTGTGTGTTGGGAAACGCAAGTTTCAACCCGGAATCTGAGTTCAAGAGGAGGAGATCTCTTTGAAAAAACCCCAAAGTAGGGGACTTTCTCTTTGAACATCCGGATTTGAAGTTTGTTGATTCCATCTGTGAGAGGGAGTGTGAGTTTGTGACCCCAAAAAACAGAGAAGGGAAAGAAAGAGAAAGAGAAAAAGAGAGGACCATATGGGAGATCCCCTTTTCGAATCGCTAGTTTTTTCTTTGAAGCAGAGGAGGGAGGAGCAGCAGAAGCAGAAGCAGAAACAGAAACAGAAGAAGAAGAAGAAGGAGAAGAAGGAGAAGAAGAAGAAGAAGAAGAAGAAGAAGAAGAAGAAGAAGAAGAAGAACTCGCGCGGGTGTTTTGTGCGTTTTGTGCGTTTCGCTTCTTTCGAGCGTTCTTCCCAGTTCTCGCAGCATTAGTTTGTGCCAAGAGAATTTCTTGCTTCAAGGCCTCCTTTCCAGCTTGATCAGAATCAAAGAAACAATCTCTCCAGAGTCGACGGGACACAATTTTTCGATCCTCAGTTGGGCCAAGAGCCACAATTTCGAAAATGATCGTCGTGTCTTTGTCTTCGGGTCCCCCTTCCACCTGAAAAAACCACAATTTCAGAAAAGGAACGCGCAACAGCCGAAAATGTTACACAGAAAAAAAAGAAGAAAAGACACCTCTACCACCAGCCAATCTGGGTTATTTTTGTTCAGTTCGAGGACTCTCGATTGTACCTTCCAATCGCTAAAGTAGGCGCCCCCAACTTCCATCATGATTACAAAGGAAGAGGAGGGGGAAGGTTGGTGAGAAGAGTTGAACAGTAATAAGCGCGGAAAGAGAAATGAAAGTGTGTACCTTCTACAGCCCCTTTGTAAATGAACTTCCTTTTCTCGATTTTGTCTTCCATTTTGGCTTGCTTGGATGGCTGCAACCGGCGAAAAGAGCGAAAAAAGTTCTGCGTTCCAATTATGGGAATCTTTGAATATTGAAATTTCTTTGGTGGATTTGAAGAAAATCAACGCCCCATTTGATCGGAGCCTCCAAAAATTGCCGAATCCTCAACCACAGAAAATCTAGTGCCTTCGCGAATCGTCTCTCGGATGGTATTCTTCGACCGCTTGGGTTTCGACTCCCCAGGCCCCTCTCTTATTTGCCTTATGTCCCCATCTCCCTGGCTGTTTCGAATCTCGAGCTCCTGTCCATGTTTGGGAAGGAGGGGATTTCTCAGCTCGTTTATGATTTTGAGGCTCACGAAAGAGAGGCTTCTTTTGGTTGTGAGCGGGGGGTTGGATCGGCAAGGGTTGGAGAGAGAAGAGAGGTTGGTTCTGTTTGCGTACACTTACGAAATGAAGGTCCCAAAAACTAAGGAAGAATCGGAAAAGGAAAAAGGGGAGGGCAAAAAGAAGAAGATGAAGTCTTCACCTTCCCAGCTCTATGCCATGATTAGCCATCCCCTGAGGGAGCATGCTCCCGAGGGAGCAAAAGAGAAAGAAAAGGAAGTCGAAAAAAAAGGCAACACCAAAAAATTCAATTTTCAAGGCCAAGATCAAGAGATTTTGTTGGACTACTCATACTGGTGAACCACACACTCCTCAAACTCCCAATGGCCAAATGTCAGGCGGCCTACCGCGGGATCAACCAGAGGGTTTCATCGGTGAGTGTTTTTATTTCCCTCCTTTCTTCCCTCTTTCATTCCCATCCACAACCAAAACCTTTGTATGGGGTGGCTTCTCTTCCATGACCCAAGATGCCTTCACAGCTCTTACCTTTCTCAACTCCGAGTGGGGGAGGGGGAGGGGTGTTGTTTCTTGCGAACGAACTTTCTGGGTACGACATCTCGCCCTACTCGAAGTTTATTTCTGAGAAAGAAATCCTCCTTCCCCCTTTCTCTCTCTTCCGAGTCTCCTACTTTGCTACTCCCTCTCTCAAAATGTTGGAATGAGCTTGTTGGGTATCCCATTTAAATCCTCAAAAAGAGTACCATGATATTGACCTTTTGGTTTCGGATGGCTTAATGTCTTTGGAATTGAATCCAAGGTTCCTTTTTTCTTTTCTTCTTCCTCAAATATCTCAAAGATACAATGGTTGTTTGGCTCTTTTGAGCCCCCTTTATCTCCGAAACGATATCCCGATGTCTCTCTACCTTTCCAACCAAGCTCTTTCCAGTGACCCAAACTGCGAGCTTGCTCTTGAGTCCCAAATTTTTATTCATGCCCATAAAGGTAAAAAAGCAACAACAACAACAACAACAACAACAACAACAACAACAACAACAACAACAACAACAACAACAACAACAACAACAACAACAACAACAACAACAACAACAACAACAACAACAACAACAACAACAACAACAACCAAAAACTAAAACCAATCAAAGGGAAGAAAGAGAAGGCAAAAGAGTGTGCAGATGTGTTGTGGGCATATTCGAAGCAACATTCATGGGCCTACCATGAGGTCTCAAGACGATTACCTAGATGAGTTGCTCCAATTGTGTGAATTCTATGGCTGCCCCGAAAATGTGAATTGCAAATGAGGGGTTTCTGGTCCTTCTGTCATGATCGTTGCTATTTTATTTATTCCATTGTACAACAAAAGAAACTTTTCAAACAAACAAACAAATTCTGCTGCGTCAGGAAGGAGCCCCCTCGCCTTTTTCGCCTGAAACAAACCATCAATCCCATAAATCATAAATATGTTTTTTGACATCCCGAGGATTCTTTTTTTTTCACCAAGAAACCGCAGAAGAAAAGGTTCTGGCAGAATGGCACTTTTTGGTCTTCGTCTCGTCTCAGCCCTTTCCCGACGCTCTGTTGGTCCCGTCTCCTCCTCTCTCTTATCTCGACCCCTCTCTTCGTCCTCTCCGTTGGGATCGACTATCCCCACCCCCAACCCTGCCGATTGGGCAGTCACCCCCAACGTGTCGAAGCACCCTGTGAGAAAGGATGATGCTGCGGAAGAACCTGTTCCTGTTTCAGGGCGCGAGAGGGCTGTGAGTATGGAGCGAGCCATGGGAGACGTAACCTCTGACGTGACATGGATCAATGCCTACACTGATGACCCAATCAAGAGATATCGAGTGATGGACTTGGATGGTGAGATTTTGGAGGGTGCAAGTGAGCCTTCGGTTTGTGCTGTCACTGGAAAAATGAGCTCAGCTTAGGAGGAAGGGAAGGAGCCTTTCTCTTTTTTTTTGCTGAATTTTGGCTTTCAGGTTGGAAAAAGTGTTGCCCGCAAGATGTACACAACCATGCTTCGATTGAACATCATGGATGGATATCTTTATGATGTGCAGCGTCAAGGTATGCCCAATTTTCGTTCTTTTATCCACTTCCTGCAAATGTTCAATTTCCCCCCTCCTTTCCTCCTTTGTCCACAGGTCGAATCTCTTTCTACATGACGAACTACGGAGAGGAGGCCAGCCATATTGGGAGTGCAGCTGCCCTTGACTTGCAAGACATGGTATTTGGACAGTACCGAGAAGCAGGTAGACCTTCTTTTCTGTAGCAATTTTGGTGGTACCCAATGGGGTGAGAACTCACCTGTTTTTAGGGGTCTTAATGTGGAGAGGATTTGAACTCCAGCAATTTATGGATCAGTGCTACAGCAACAAGGACGACATGGGCAGGTGTCTCTCCTTTCCTTTCTTTCTTCTCATTCTCTACCTTTTTGTTTCTCTTTTCTTACCGAATTCACAGAGGAAGACAAATGCCTGTTCATTATGGGTCCAAGGATTTGCATTTTCAAACCATTTCTTCTCCTCTTGGGACCCAAATTCCTCAGGCCACTGGCTATGCCTATGCCATGAAACATACTCGTTAGTTTTGATATTGTGAGTGATATTTCCATGTTGTTGATTTTGTTGATTATTTTTTTCTTAGAACCCCATAACTGTGTCGTTTGCTACTTTGGAGACGGAGCGGCGAGCGAGGGCGACTTTCACGCAGGTCCAAATTCACCTAAAAAATTCTCTCTCAAAACTTCACAATTAACAAATTTTGATTTAAACAGCACTCAACTCGGCAGCAACTTTGGACTGCCCTGTTATTTTCTTCTGCAGAAACAATCAATATGCGATCTCCACATCAGTTCCCTCTCTTCCTCTTCCTCTTCGCTTTCTTTCCTCCATCACTCATTTTCCAACTAAACAAGGTGGATGAACAATACAAAGGTGATGGAATTGCGTCCCGTGGAACTGGTTATGGGATTGACGCTGTGAGAGTGGATGGCAACGACGTTTGGGCTGTGTACAATGTTGTGAAGAAAGCTCGTAAAGTGGCCGTCGAAGAGTCCCGACCTGTATGTTTTATTGCTGTTTTTTTTGTGGTTGTGGTTGTGATCGTGATTGTGAGCGAGTGAGAGTAAGAGTGAGAGTAAGAGTGCGAGTGAGAGTGAGAATGAGAGTGAGAGTGAGAGTGAGAGTGAGAGTGAGAGTGGGAGTGGGAGTGGGAGTGGGAGTGGGAGTGGGAGTGGGAGTGAGAGTGAGAGTGAAAGTGAGAGTGAGAGTGAGAGTGAGAGTGAGAGTGAGAGTGAGAGTGAGAGTGAGAGTGAGAGTGAGAGTGAGAGTGAGAGTGAGAGTGAGAGTGAGAGTGAGAGTGAGAGTGAGAGTGAGAGTGAGAGTGAGAGTGAGAGTGAGAGTGAGAGTGAGAGTGAGAGTGAGAGTGAGAGTGAGAGTGAGAGTGAGAGTGAGAGTGAGAGTGAGAGTGAGAGTGAGAGTGAGAGTGAGAGTGAGAGTGAGAGTGAGAGTGAGAGTGAGAGTGAGAGTGAGAGTGAGAGTGAGAGTGAGAGTGAGAGTGAGAGTGAGAGTGAGAGTGAGAGTGAGAGTGTGAGTGTGAGTGTGAGTGAGAGTTTGAAGTGATTGTGGTTGTGGTTGTGGTTGTGATTGTGATTGTGATCGGCTCACGTATGAATTAGATTTTGATTGAGGCTATGAGCTACAGGATTGGGCATCATTCCACAAGTGATGACTCCACCCGCTATCGCTCTCTTGAGGAGATTGAGTTCTGGAGGGTTTGTAATCTCTCTCTTCTGGTGCCATTTTTTCCCTTTCTGACTCCTCAACACTAATTGCAGGAAGAGAATGATCCTATTCAACGCTTCAAGCGTTATCTGATGAAGCGTGATTGGTGGTCCGAGGAGGAGGTATTTCCAGATTTCATTCTCATTTTCTTTTTCACTCTCTTTCTTTCTCTTTCTTGTTCTCTTTTTTTCTCTTTCTCTTTCTTGTTCTCTTTCTCTTTCTCTTTCACTTAAAATTTCTCTTTCCTTTTCTCTTTCTCTTTCTCTTTCTCTTTCTCTTTCTCTTTCTCTTTCTCTTTCTCTTTCTCTTTTCCTTTCTCTTTCTCTTTCTCTTTTCCTTTCTCTTTCTCTTTGTTCCGATTTATTGGATTGATCTCCACCTTCACCAGGATGTTGAATTCCGTCGAACCACCTCTCGTCAAGTGATCGAGTGCATCAAGAAAGCAGAGGCCAAAGCCAAGCCTCCTATTTCTGCAATGTTTGCAGATGTTTTCGAGGTAAGGCAAAATGTGCTTGCAGGGGTTTGCAAGTTTCTGACTTTTGCCATAGGAAATGCCCCCCCATTTGAAAGAACAAGAGCAAGAGTTGAAGGAGTTTTTAGAAGTTTATGGCCAACACTACAAACTTGGCGCTTTCGAGAAATAATGCTTTCGAATAAAATGGGTTGCACATTTTTTTGACGTCTCTGGACGTAATTTCAACGAACTTTTTTTTGTTTCTTTGTTTGCAATCATGGAGGATTCGCAGGTCGAGAAAAAGGCGAGAAGAACAGGGAAGCAAGATTTTTGTTGACATTTTCTCTGCAGGCACCTAGGCGTGTTGTTTCGGAAAAAAAGAAAGATGAGAGAACCCAGACTCTCTCTGATCGATTTACAGAATATCAGGCCCAAAAACCAAAAAAGAAGAAGAAGAAGCAAACTCAAGCCAAACAAATGGATCAATCTGCAAACTCAAGACAGCAGGTTTTTATCTCTCTCTCTCTCTCTCTCTCTCTCTCTCTCTCTCTCTCTCTCTCTCAATGTGAAT
>MUHK01002929.1:8684-20218 GCA_002151225.1 Paramoeba pemaquidensis
AGAGAGAGAGAGAGAGAGAGAGAGAGAGAGAGAGAGAGAGAAACCTTTGCTCCCACCAACCAAAGTTGGAATTCTGTATTTTTTTTGAAATAATCATCTGAGGTGATCTGTTCCACCCCCTCCTTCCCTCCCTTCCCTTCCTCCTCTCTCTTCTTTTTCTCCTTTCTCCTTTTTCTCTCTCTCCTTTCCTCGTCACTCTCTTCACTATCGGAGTCGTACTTTCTTCTTTTCTTTTTATCCCTTCTTCTCCTCTCTCTCCTTTCTTCCTCTTCACTGTCTGAATTGTACCTGCGCCTTTTCTTTTCTCTCTCTCTCTCTTCTTCATTTTCATCTCGGTGCCTTCGTTTTTTGTCTCTGTCTCTGTCTCTGTCTCTATCTCCGTCTCTATCTCTATCTCTATCTCTATCTCTATCTCTATCTCTATCTCTATCTCTATCTCTATCTCTATCTCTATCTCTATCTCTATCTCTATCTCTATCTCTATCTCTATCTCTATCTCTATCTCTATCTCTATCTCTATCTCTATCTCTATCTCTATCTCTATCTCTATCTCTATCTCTATCTCTACCTCTATCTCTATCTCTATCTCTATCTCTATCTTGATCTCGATCTCTATCTCTATCTCTACCTCTATCTCTATCTCTATCTCTACCTCTATCTCTGTCTCTGTCTCTATCTCCATCCCTATCTCTATCTCTCTCTCTATCTTTGTCACGACCTCGATCTTGGTCTCCACTCCTATCTCGGCCTCTTTCGCCATCTCTCTCTCTCTCTCTCCCTCTTTCTCTATCCCTATCTACCTCTCTCTCTCTACCCCTATCTCTCTCTCTTTCATCATCCCTATCTCTCTCTCGATCTTTGTCTCTTTCGCTTCCCATGTTTTCAGTCTCACAAACCAAAAGCAAAAACAAAAACAAAAACAAAAAAACAAAAAAACAAAAAAAATAGTTACCAAATTATTATGTGATTCCATTTCAACTTTTTTATTCACTTTCCCTGCCAAAACCTTTCTTTACTGTCCCACATTCCCCCACCTTCCCTTGAACCTCTCGCGAAAGCTCTCGAAAGTCCCTCTCTCGATTTGCTTTCGAATTTCCTTCATGAGGTTGGCGAATTCTGCTTGGTTGTGGACAACCAACAACTTGGCTGACAACAATTCTTTGGTGTTGTGGAGGTGGTGGAGGTAAGCGCGGGTGTGGTGGAGACAGGTGTAACAAGAACAAGAAGGAGAGAGAGGTTGGTTGTCGAGGACAAAGAGGGGATCTTTTGTGTCCAGGAGGGGGGAAGGCGAAAGAGAGGAGGAGGAGGAAGAAGAAGGAGAAGAAGAAGATGATGAAGAAGACCCCGAAGAGCAACTTCCCTCCCCCTCTTCCTCCCCCATTCCCTCCAACAACCCCACCACCGCCACCCCCTCCCTCGCACGAACATTAGGAAACTCACTCACCAAAAAGTCCACCCCCAGCCCCACCAACTCCACCACCTCCCTGTAGTCTCCCACCCCATACACACACCTCCCCACCTCTTTGGGGACCTCTCTGATCAGCCTTTCTAAAGCTTGTACTCTTTCTTTTCCTGTTTCTCCATACCCAAACCCACCGAAAACTACTCCTTTTACTCCTTTGGAGAGGACCTGGAGGGGGAGGGGGTGGGTATTTAGAAAAAGTGTTTTAGAAAAAGAATGGAAGGAAAGGAAAGAGTTTATGTGAAAGAAAGAGTTATTGTGAGAATTTTTTTAATTTTTTGATTTTTCAAAAAAAATAAATAAAAAAAAAGACCTGGGAAAGACAGCTGAGACGAAGAGAAATGGTCTCCCCAGTCACAAATCCCCACAACATTGCCCCCCCAAAAACTTCTTCCTCCTCCTTCCCCTCCCCCTTCCCTACCACCTCCCCTAACCAAGACACCGTCCTCTCCACTCCTACTCCCTTCTTTTTCCCCTTCACCCTCTCTCCCTCTGCCTCCAGCTTATTCTCTACCCCCATACACACCCCAACATCCACCCCCCATTTCTCCTCATTCTCTTCTTCCCCTCCTTGCCTCCCTCCAAGCCGTCTTAAAAGCTCACTAAATTGTGAAGGTGTCACCCATGATCGCCCTGGAGGAAATAAGAATAAGAATAAAATTATTTCGAGAATGTTAGTGGTGATTGGTGTGTGTGGTTGGTGTGGTTGGTGGTTGGTGGTTGGTGGTTGGTGGTGGTCGGTGGTGTGGTTGGTAGTTGATGGTGAAGAAGAAGAGGAAAAGAATAAAAATGAAAAAAACCATTATGATTTTCGATCGAGACTGCTGTTTTTTTGGAAGGGAGCTGGGCGAGAGAATGGGAGGCAGAGGGAAAGGGGAGGGAATCTTCTCCGCGAAGAGAGAGAAAAAGGAAATCAGAGGGGCTGTAGTTCAGGAATCTAGGGGGGGTTGGAAAGGGGGGATAAGAAAATGGGGATGAGAAAGGGAAAACAAAACAAAACAAAACAAAACAAAACAAACCTTCGAATCCCAAGAGCTTTAATTGCCTCTAAATGAGCAAACAAATGCGACAAAGACAACACATACCCCCTTGTCTCTTCCCTCTCTTCTCCTTTTCCCCCGTCCTCTCCTTCCATCCCCACCCCCCTCCCCAACATAAATCCCACAGAAGCAGGAAGCCCCCTGCTTGTCCCCATCAAATAAGCAGGCGTTTCCAGCACCTTCCTCTTTTCTTCTCTCCCTCCTCCTTCCTTTTCCTCTCTCTTTCTCTTCACTCCACCCTTTTGGAGCTTTCCTTTTCTTATCCCATTCACTTCTGAAACAGCCCACTCCATCCTTCCCTTCCTTCTTTTTCGGTTTCTTTTTGAAAACCAAAAAAAAACCAAAAAAAACCAAAAAAAACTTGCCGCAAACTTTGGGTGCACCTAATGGCTTTTTGGGGGCTTTCTCGCAAGAGTGACAGTCACCCACCTGACTCTGCTTGCTTGGCAAAGCACAGGATAGTAATCTTTCATGTCCAATACAGCGTTTGTAAACCACATATTAATCTCAAATCCTCCTTTTTACAGTCATCTTTTGGTTTGTGGTTGTCCTCATGAGTGAACAACCAGAAATAGGGTGAATAAATGGATGTAAATCTGATTCTTTACACCCGATATGACTAATTGTATAAGGTTTGCATTTATCAATCACATCCAAAGCAATCAAAAATACCTCTCCCTTTCTTTTTCCCTCCACCATGTCATTGTATTTCTGTTTTTCTTCCTTTCTTTTCTCTTTCGACATTTTTAATACCAGATGACCAACTTTAAAAAGTTCATCTGACTTTAGGCAAGGTGTGAATCGAAGATTCCGGGGAGGAGGAGAAAGCGAGGTCTCAAGTTTGTGGAAAGGAAGAAATGTAGGATATTTATTTTGTTTAGGTTTGGGCGTGGTTACATCGAATATAACCATATTAGAGAGGCGGAACGGTGGAAGAGGTCTGAACTCTCACGCTTCCATGGGTTAATCGAATATGACTAAATATGGAAGGCGGAACGGTGGAAATGGGGTATGAAGGCTAGTAAAAGGATTGTGGGATTAAGAGGAGGCTGTTCTATACTTCCCCTCAAGGGCGAGTGGTCTGGAGGAGAGGTATGAAGTAGATGGGAGTTTGGGGAGTTAACAAACCAAAGGTTCACAAGTCCTTGAAAACTCAGTTGAGAGAACAGGTCGAGTAAAGATGTCAGACTCATTAAATTTTCTTTCAATCCATTTTGCTTTGATTATCTTTGTCACATTTAGTTCTCGCACGTAATGGTAGTGGGCATCCAAGTGCTTGGTGAGAGGTGTGGTGTTTGAGGTCAAAACAGCATTGACAGCAGGTTTGTTGTCTGAGAATAGGTTCATGGGTTCACGTTGTGGGAATCCAAGGAAGGAGAGAAGGTGGGAGCTGAATGCTAGTTCTCGGGCGGCGAAGTTCATGGTGACATAGGCAGTTGATGCAGTTCCTGTGGTGACAATTGGGGTTCTCTTCGATTTCCATGTAATAGGGCAATCGTCGAGGTAGATCACATATCCAAAGGTCGATTTTCGGGTTTCCGGGCAGTCAGCAAATGATTCGTCAACTTTTGCGGAAAGTTCGAGTGGTGCTCGTCGTGAGCCTTTGTGCACGTGGTTTACAAGGCCAAGGTCAGGGAATTTTTTTAGATAACCAAGGATGTCCAGAACGCGAGTGTAGTGCTCTGCTGTGGGGCGGTCTTGGTATTGGCAGATGAAGTTCAATGCAAACTCAATGTCAGGGCGAGTGGTGGTGATGTAGCGAAGTTTTCCCAATGTGCTGCGAAACATACCTTCTTGCTGGATAATTTCATTCGAGGCATGACCGTGTCGTTGCTTGAAATAGGTCCTGCTGCGTTGTTTTCCTTTCTCTTTGTCTTCCCCTTGTTTCGTGACTGGTTGGGGAATGTATCGCTGGATGGGTTCGTCACAATTTGCCAGGTCTGGGAACTCTTCAATGATCGCCAAGATTGGTGCGGTCTGAGAGAGAGTTATAGCGTTGTCTCCTTGTGTGATGGTGATGCCCAGATGATGATTGCAAATACCTTCGTCAGTGTAGCCGAATTTTTTCATGAGGGCTGTGACGACTTTGAGACGCAGGGCTTCACATGTGGAGATGTTGGCATTGTCATCGGTGTTCAGCTTGAAGATCATGAAGTCATCTTTTTCGGTGAGGATGAAGAGGCAGGGCTCGTGGGGAGATTGCTTGAAGCCAATTGAGATTAGAGCTTCTGTATAGACGTTGTTCCAAAGGTGTCCAGCGTTGAGGGTCCCATAAACCGCAGAGTTCAATTTCATTAGCCAGTCTTCTTTTCCTGGGACAGTCATGCCGGCAGGTTGTTCAAGGTAGATGTTGTAGAGGTCAGAGGTGATGGGAGCTTGCAGGTAGGCAGAGGGGATGTCTCCAGAGTGTACTTTGAGGTTAAGCCTTGCAGCGAGGGCAAAGAGCATCCTGGTGGTAAGCATCTCAGCTGTCGGTGCAGTGCATTGATCTGGGGTCAGAGCAAGGTCGTTGTCAAGGCGTAGCTTGCGGGCTGCAATTTGTTGCTTCATCTGTGCACCATCTGCACAGAGACGAGCCTTGAACTTGACAATGATCCCATTTTGAGTCTTTATGCGAAATTTCCAGACACTTCGCACGATGTAGCATTCCTTCTTTGATCTGGATGCGTGGTCAGGAGGGACAAGTGTATAGGCGTTGTACTTCTTGAATCGGCTGTGTTCGTCACGCATTGCTTGAAGCCATTTTCCTTTGTCAGGGCTGGTCGTGGCGTCACGGTATGACCTGGGGGTTCACTTTTCAAATTCTGTCATCGCTGCTCGCGCCTGGCCATAATCGGAGGATGATGGTTCACTGGTGTAATCGAAGTCTTCATGAAGTGTCGGGGCGATGGTGTCACGCCTTCTCAGGGAGTGTCCGCCGACGTCTGTTGGTTGATTGTTGATCACCATCAAATGATCCAAGTTGGTTCTCTCGGATGGTTCAGAAGAGGATTCAGATGACGATTCCTGAGAAGAGAGAGGAGAGTTTGGAGAGATTTCAAGAGGGGATCCTGGTGGTGAGACTGGTAGGGAGTTGTGGTCCGCACTAGAATCAATTTCACTTCCCAAGCTCGATTCATCATGAGAGGAGGGGCCAGAACTGGAAGGCAAGGAACTAGGATCGCTTGAGGAGCTGGAGGGTTCCAAGTGATGGTCTTCCGGGTTGTCATGGTCCTGGGGGTTCATGACATCAGGTGGTTCGTCAACGCTTGGTTGAACGTCAAACGGGAAAAAGCTTGGAGTCATTGGTATTGTCCGTCCTGATGATGCATTGGTTTGATGTTCCATGGGGACTTCAAGGGTGTAGGGCTTGTTGAACATTGATGCTGCTCTCCCAGGGTCAATCCCAAGTTCAGAACATGCCAGCAGAAATGGGGAGATACCAAACTGTTTCTCATTGAAGAGGACTGTTGAAGCTTGGAACACAGTGTTGGTGGTTGGATCAATGAGGCGATGTGCATTGTTCTCTGGTCCAAGGTAAATGCATGGGCGTGCACGCAGGGAGATAGAAGTCCCATATCTGTCTTGGAACTTCTTTCGAATGGGTTTGGGAATCCAGGCGTAGGCTAAGCAGCCAAAAGTGTGGATGTCAGAGAGGAGAGGTTTTTGGCCACAAAACCACTCATCAATGGTTTTGGTGGTGCCGTTGATTGTCTTAAGTTGCTTCCCAATGAGGATGCGTGCCATCCTGTTTGTTTCAGCCCAGAACGTCTTTCCGAGTCAAGATTGGATGAGGAGGGCGTCAGAAATTTCTTGTTGGCGTCGATTCCCAAGTTCGGCGATTCCATTCTCACTTGGAATGTGTGGGGTGCTGGGAAGGATTTTGCCACCGAGTTCTTCGAAGTGCTTACGAAAGGGGCAGTTCTTTCCAATAAATTTGGGGGCGTTGTCGCAGATGATCTCTTTGCATTGGTTTCCTGTCTGAGCTTTGACAAAGGCGAGGATGCTTGGTAAGATCGTACCAGCATCGGATTTTCTCACCATTGGTTGACCAAGGAGTTTTGTGGAGCAGTCATCGACAATGGTTAGTTCATATCGGAATCCAGAGATGGAGAGGCATGAGTGCTCGTGGGTGTCCACGTGGAGGCGAGCGCCGGGAAGGGCAATTTGTTTCTCAAGGCTCCCATGGTATGTACGTTGTTGAAGTTTGGTGCCAATGCAGATGGTGCAGGGGTCTTCCTGTTGAGTCGCCTTGACTTTGTTTGGGTCAGGGAGTCTTCCACGGAAGGCCGTTGGTGTTGAGAGGATTGTGAGAATGTTCGAACGATGTCCGAGACGTCGATGCCATGTCGTTTCGTCATTTTCGATGTCAGGATCGAATGCGCGATTGTTTTTACGCCGTTTGTTCCTTTTTGTCGGAAGCCCACTGATATAGTCGCGCAGTGCCTTCTGCAGATTCGGATCTGGTTCAGGCATGGGCAAAGGTACTGGCAGGTTCTCGGCAGGCGCGGATAGGGTTTGAGTGTTCCATAGTGCTGGGTGTCCAGGTGGAGACGCTTTTGGGTCAAAGAGGTATACTCCGTTGTTGCGCTTGGCTGATCCAAGACACATGAGACCTTCGAAGGTAAGATCGCCACGTAGGATCAACGCTTTTTTTCGACTAAAAACAACGTGGGTTTTTTCACCCAGATCGCAGATCTGTCCAACGGAGAAAAGGGGTTTGTCAAGATCCGTTGAGAGGTTTGCTCGCATTGGTTCGATTGACTGGGAGATTTTGATGGAGGCGGATCCAGATGATGGGATAAGATCGCCAGATGCTGTGATGGTTCCTTCACCTTTCGCAGGTGGTACAAAATCTCCGAAGTGGGATTTGGGGTTCGCAAATAAATTTGAATTCGCGGCAAGTGGGCACTGGGAAGGATAGGCACCGCTATCCAACATACCTTTATTAGGGTATTTGGTCGGAATAGCCAAGCGGGCATTTCCTTTTACGGCAACGCAAGAGCGGGCTTGTCCAGGTGCAGCAGGTTCCTTCTCGCTTTTTCTGGCATCGTAGAAGGCTTTCATTCGATCTTTGCCAGCTTGGGTTTGAGGCTTCTTTTGCTTCTTTTGTCGACAGCACTTGGAGCAATGTTTGGTTCGACCGCACCAGTGGCATCCATCGTCATGGTTGAAACATCCTCGAGGAGTTTCCGACCGAAGTCCTGATCCGGCAGGTGGTTCAGCGGGGACCAGGTCAGCGAGGTGGCGATCCAACGCTTGGAGTTGCTGGAACATGGTCTTGAAGGAGGGTGGAGGATTAAACTTCCAGCCAGAGACCAGGGGGTAGTATCAAGGGTCAGTGCCGAGGGCCTTTTGGTACAGCTTGATGACGGACGCTTCAGGAAAGTCCAGGTTGCAGAGCAGTGCTTTGTTATGGAGTTCTCCAAGGCGTGTGCCAATTTTTGTCGCATCCTCGTCTACGAGAGGACGAAAACTCATCAGGCTCGTGTGAACGGCGTCTTTCTCTTCCTCTTTCCCTTGGAGGAAGTGGAGGTCAAGAACAATGAGTACTTGGTGTGCGTATGGGCGAGCGTAGGTCGAAAGGACGGCGTTGATAGCGAGCGCATTCTTCTTGAGACACGACAGGAGCCAGCTTGTAATGGATTTCGACTTTCCTCGGTTTTGTGAGTTGTCGGGAATCTGGTCAGCGTCGAGGTCGAGGAGTGCAGCGACGTTGTAACCTTCGCAGTGGATAACAACTTGGGTTCTCCACAAATGGTACTCGTGGTAGGTGGGGTTGTCGGGAAGGGTTATGACGTTCTTGGAGAGGTTGTCTGTGAGTTTGTTGTCGCCCATCGTGTGCTGAGCGGTGAGGCTACTAGACTCTTAATCTAGGCAAGGTGTGAATCGAAGATTCCGGGGAGGAGGAGAAAGCGAGGTCTCAAGTTTGTGGAAAGGAAGAAATGTAGGATATTTATTTTGTTTAGGTTTGGGCGTGGTTACATCGAATATAACCATATTAGAGAGGCGGAACGGTGGAAGAGGTCTGAACTCTCACGCTTCCATGGGTTAATCGAATATGACTAAATATGGAAGGCGGAACGGTGGAAATGGGGTATGAAGGCTAGTAAAAGGATTGTGGGATTAAGAGGAGGCTGTTCTATAGACTTATGCCCGTCTCTAAAACTCCGACATCCCTCGAAGTTTGTCACCCAACGCCAACAACGGGATCCCACGAAACAATTTAAATGCAGCAACCCTCTCTAGATCCTCTTGACACACGAGCACAACCGGCGCTCCAAAAGCTTTCAAAGTGTGGTGTTGTTTGGTCCCTGGTTTGGGCTCCTGGGACAAGCGCTTTCCTTTGTCTTGTAATGTCAGAAAGAGGAAGAAGGAGGAGAAAGGGGCCGTCTTCCTTCTCTCTTTTTCGCGGCTCACCAAAGACAACTTTTTCAAAACTTTTGATTGAGTAAGTATCATATTTGACACTGAGAAGCGAGCTTCAATAAAGCCTTCTCCATCTTCTCCGGTGAAAAGAAAGTCGAAGCCACATTGATTCTTAAAACCCTCATAGAGCCCAAGCTTCAATGGCTTGTCGGTGAGTTTACGGTAGAATTTTGGAAGTAACCCAAATGTCAGGTCTTTGGGAACACAAGTTTTCAAGCTGTCGTCGGGGGCATTCCAAATAACCACTTGGTCCCCAAAAATCTCTCCGAGATCAACAACACCCAACCTCAAAAAGCTATGAGCCCACAACAACAACTTCAGAAAGTTCCAAAAGAAGACTTCGGGAGAGTGACTTTGAATTAAGCGACGAAACTGGGCCTTGACAAGGCAATCATCACGAAGATCCCTGCACCATGCAGCAACGTGGAGGAATCACACGTCACGATTGGAATGATTTGGGTTTGTAAAAATGTCGGCTAAGAGTCGTATCATTTCTCCGTCAGAAAGAGCGGGTGGGGGATGAAGATAAATGAGCCCTTGGATTACTTCGTCCGCGGATCGCATTGGATCCCGATTCATCACCTCCTTCAACAGCACCAAAGCAGAGTGATCACCTTCCGCGATATCAACAATCCGTTCAAACACATGGTTGAAAGTTTTGGAATTGGGGCCCCCTTGATTTCTCTGATAAAGCTTTGTTTCTTTCAAGGCGTTGTGGGAGTCAAATTTGGTGCCAGGGGGCACCTCTATTTGTGGGGATTGGTGGTTTTCAGTATGGAGTCCCTCCTCTGAAGGAGTAAATCCCAAAGGAGCCTCCTTCACTTCTCCTTCACTTCTCTTTGAGGATCCCAATGCATTTTTATGAGAATATTCCTTCCACTCTCTTACAGCGTTGTTGGAGGAGGATGAGTTTTCAGCGTGGAGCCACGCAGAGAGAGATGTCTTCGAGGGGTTGGTGGAGAGCAATTTCCGACGTGGATTACGACCAAGTGAAGGAGAAAGGGGGGGAGGGGGGGAGAAGAGAAGAGATTGGTCGAAAAGAACGCTCAAAGACAAAGTAGACCTCAGAGTGTTGGGGGACAATCGAAGCATTGTGTATGGAGATTCAAGATTTTAGGCTGCGAGAGCATTGCATCCGTCTTCATTCTTTTGACAGAAGACAAGTTTGTCATAGCCAAATGAGCCCAAAGAACCAACCGCCACTGAGGACCAAAATAAAGACGTGCTTCCAAGATTCCTTAATTACACCAAATTATCAGATTCCCGATGTTTTGCGTCAGGAAACAATGAGAAACGTTCTTTGGGAATGATATGGACCCCACAACTGAGCAACGGCTTCAAAAAACATAGGTTTAAATGCTTCAAGGTTTTTAATTGGTAATTATTCATTTTGTAAACAAAATGCACGGTCAAGTTTGCCAAACTGGGAGTTTGGCTCATTTTTTGTCTTGTTGGAACTGCTTCTAAGATTCCTAAACTTTTCCCTTCTTACCGGATTCCCAATAAATAATTTATATGGGAGTAATTAATAAAAAATGAATACAAAGAAATAATCAAAATATTTTTCTTTCCCAAAAATCAAACCCGGCCGTTGTACAACGGCCTTTGAAATTTTTGAACCATGGCACGGCTGGAAGACGAATGGGGGGTGGGGTTGGAGGGTGTGTGGGAAAAGGTTAGTGAAGGGCTGTTGGAAGAATGTAAGGGGGACAAAATGAAGAAAGAGCTGTGTCAAATGCACCTTGATAAAATGAAGGAGGAGTTTTTTCGGCAGCTTGCGAAAGGGGTCGATTTGAAAACAGGGAAGCCCAAAGGTTTCGTTTTTGTTTTTGTTTTTGTTTTTGTTTTTTTGTTTTTTTTTGTTGTTTTTGTTTTTGTTTTTGTTTTGTTTTGTTTTTGAGTTGCCGTTTCCCTTTTTCTTTGCGGATGATTCTCCTGATTCTCTTCTCACACCTGCCATAGGAACAATAACAGAACCCAAACCCACGAATCTCGAAGAAGAACTTAAACAAGCCAAAGAAGAATATCAAAAAGCCAAAGCTGAGCTTATCCAACATCAAACCAAAACCCCAGAAGACATCGCCTCCCACTTCCTCACTCACTCTCGTGGTCCTAAACACCTTTGCAACGCCAACCCCCTCCCCTTCTTTGACGAAGAAGGAATTTCTTCCAAACACCCCCAACTTCAGTCTCTTCTTGTACAAAAACTTGAGACAGAGTGTGAATCATCGAACCAGAGGATGTCCAAGTTGAAAGAACAGTTGGAGTTGATCAAATCTCGAACCACAGCGATCTCTGAGTTTGCGAACGAACCGAGTATTGCTCACTCTGCTCTTGATCGCCTTGTGGCGGAAGAAGATGAAGTAGAAAAAGAAAAAGAAGAAGAAGAAGAAGAAGAAGAAGAAGAAGAAGAAGAAGAGAACGGGAAAGGGGGGGCAGAAGGGAGGAAGAGAAAGAGGAAGGAGGAGACACAAACACCTCGAGCGAATGCAAGGAAGAAGGTTGTGAGTGGATTAGGGATGACAAAACCAACTTATTAGAAAACTTATTAAAAACAAAGAAAACTTGTTTTTTTTTTTTTTTTCTTTTTTTTTTTTTTTTTTTTTTTTTTTTTTTTTTTTTTT
>MUHK01002939.1:771-15771 GCA_002151225.1 Paramoeba pemaquidensis
AGAGAGAGAGAGATAGAGAGAGAGAGAGAGAGAGAGAGAGAGAGAGAGAGAGAGAAACCATCTGGGTCTTTAGCAAAAGCAAGGCCCTTCATATTGCCCTCATTTGGTCGCTTTTGAAATCCCACCCCAGCAGCCTCCAGCTCCTCAGAAGCCTTGTAAACATCCTCTGTGTTGAAAGCAATGTGTCCAAATCCTCTGTAAAAAATATTATTCTTATTCTTATTCTTATCATCATTCCTATTATTTCTTTCTTTTTGCCCAAATCCCCTTTAAAAACAGTATCATTCTCTTTTTTTCTTTCTTTTTTTCTTCCCCTTTTGTTTTCTCTTTCACACACACACACACACCCCACCTACCTGTGGGGCTCAACATTGCCATTATTTGCTTGAAAATCATCGTCTCCATGGTTGTGAGTGAGCTCGATGGTGGTATGTTTCATGTTCCAAAGGTAATCATGAGCTTCCTGAAAAATGAGAGGAGAGGGAGAGAGGGGGGGGCTGTTTCAGAGAGAGAGAAAGAAGGAGGAAGTAAAAGAGAAAGAGAAAGTAAAAGAGAAAGAAGAGAAAGTAAAAGAGAAAATGAAAAAGAAACTAAAAGTCAAAGAAAAAAACAAAGAAAACAAACCTTTGACCCAGGTTTCACCCCCTCCAACTTTGCCACCTCCTCCTCTGGGAGAGTAGCCAAAAAATACAAAGAAAACTTCATGTCATCAAAATGATATTCATCAACCAAAATCATGCCAAAGTTGTCAACATAAAAAGGAACAGAAACTTTGGGGTCTTTGATACGCAACATGGTTTGTTGCCAGAAGGGGTTGGAAATATCTTTTTTGTCAGCCATGGTGGTTGGTGGTTGGTGGTGTGGAAGAAAAACAACACGAAAAACGCGTTTTTCTCAATAATTCAGAATTTTGGGAGACTTCATTTGTTGTTCTCTTTCTCACCTGACTTTCTTATCTCTCCAGTGCTCCCTTCACAGTCCTCACCACAAGCACACCCTCGAGATTTCTTAATTTTGAGTTGTGATTAAAGTTTTGGTGCAGAATAAAAAGGTGAAAAAGAAAGAGTTATTTTATCTTAATTCTCGTTGCTTTCTTTCTTTCTCTTGTTCTCTTCCCCCTTCCTTCGAGGAATTTTGAGGATTCTGGTAGGTTGAAAGACCGATTCCTCAACGACCTTTTGCAACACCCGCCCCCCTTCATACTTTCTCTTTCTCACTTCACTCTTCTCATTCTTCTCATTTTCCTTCTCACTTCCCCCTTCTTACTTCCCTCTCCAAATTCCCCCTTCTCACTTCCCTCTTCTCATTCTTCTTTCTCACTTCCTCCTTCTCTTCTCCCTTCTCACTCTTTCCCCACCGACGCACCAGACAACATCCTCTTCAACACGCTCGCCTCCAAACTATCATGCTCCTCTTTCGACATCTTCCCCTTTTCCCCTCCCCCTCCNATCATTGTCTTTGATTTTCCTCCCCCACCCCCTCCCCCCATCCTCTTCTTCCAACTCACTTTAAATGGCCCAGTCGTCGCTGTCTTCTTGATAAGTGCGTCTAAAGCTTGGACATTGGGGTTCTCCATCTCCACAACGGCGGTTTTCTTCCCCCCTACTACCACATTGACAACAACCCCCCACCGAGAGAAGAGAGAGGAGAGGTCTTCGCGAGAGTAATCTCGTCCATATTCTTGGATCCGACCCCCCCAGCTCACTCGAAGGATTGCTTGGTTGCTATTGTTGTTGGAAGAAAATTCTTCACTTTGTCGAGCCTTCAGTCGATTTTTCTCTTCTTCTTCCAGCACCTTTTGGACTTGAAGATTGTCGAGACGGATGCTTTGTTTTCGATGTGCAACAATGTCAGATTCGGAGAGATACCCACTCAACTTCCTTCTCTTTGCCTCGCTCTCTCTTGCCTCTAAATCATTCCTCTTCTTCCTCATCTGTTCATCCATTTCGGCCAATTGTCTCTTTCGTTTCATCTTGGAACTACATTTTTGGTCGTATTCTTTTCGTTTTTCCTCGTCGGTGAGTGTTTCGTAGGCTGTGTTGAGGATATGGAACTGTTCTGCTGCTTTGACTTGGTCGAGATCTTTGTTTTTGTCTGGATGGAGGATTTTGGCTTGCTTTCGAAAAGCTTTTTTGATTGCAGAGGAGGTGACGGGGGTAGAGGAGGAGAAGACAAGGCCTAAGACTTCATAGTGATCGATTTCATCCTTATCGACTGCCATGTTTTCTTTTTTCTTTGACAAGGAAAAAGGAGAAGAAGAAAGAAAAAAAACAACACAACAACAAGAAGGAGAAAAGAAAAAAAACAACAACAAAAAACAAACTTTTCTGTTTCTTGGTCCTTTTAAAAAAAGACAAAAATGCCCCACTACCTTCGAAAAATTGGAAAAAAAAAATCCAGAAAAAATTTTCGTTTTCTCCTCGCCAGCTTCTTCTTTTTCTTCTCTTTTCTCTCTGCCAATGAAGAAGCTGGTAGAGAGATTCATCTTACTCAATCAATTTGGTGAAAGACTCCTCCACCGCCTTTTCCACACCAAAAAAAAATGGTCTGGCCACTCCAGGAACGCAATTCTTCTCTTCTCTGATAAGAACATCCACCGAGTGGCTGAAGCCGCCACAAGACGATTCCCCAACGAGTTGCTTGAGCTCGAGAAGGTCAGCGGCCACGAAGAGTTTGTCAACAATGCCGATGACTTGGTGTTGATCACCCGTCCCATGTACGAGTTGTCTTTGGACCTTTTGGACTGGAAGAAAAACGCGTACACCACCCTTCTCCAAACCTCCGAATCCTTTCCCTCTGGGTTGAGTCTTTCAACTCAGCCATTTTTGATGAGAGCTTTCCTTTCCATGGTGTCGCTGTACTGCCGAGTGATGATCTTGTTGAGCGAGATTTCCGAGCGACGCCTCGTCATTGCCGCTCACTTCCTCTCTCTCTCGATTGCCAATGCCAATAAGCAAGGCCAACAGGTGGTGGAGTTGGACCCCTCCACCGGCTCAGAGATCGATCATCTCTTCACTTTCTACAACGAACCAGCCAAGCGACTCCACGAAGATTTCTCCCCCGAAAAATCCCCCAAGTTCGCCCATACAGTATTCTTCACCATCTCCCAACTCCAAAACCACCTGACGGTCTTTCATTCGGTCTCAGAACTGAGACGAGTCTCAGGTCTCTCTCTTGCTCAAGACCAAGCCAGCCTCTCCCTCCCTGCCCTCGCTGAACAAAGCACCGAGTTCCCTTCTTTTCCCGACTTTCGAGATGGGGTGGTGTTCTCTTGTGTGCTCGCTCCCGAAGCGTTCAAGGAGAAGGACGGGGTGCCGTTGGAGCTTCTCTCCCTTGTTCTTCGTCACGTGTCTGCGGTGAGGCTTGTGCGAGATGAGATGTTTTTGGCTCATTCACAGCTGGGGTCGCTGTTTGGGCGATTCAAGGATGGGTCTGGGTCGTTCGTTTTGAAAAGACATCGAAAGCTCATTTCTTCGACGTTGGGAGAGAGCGCAAATGGGATTGGCCACACCCATCGAAAAAAACTGCGCGTTTACCTTGTTGAGGAGCTTCGAAACTTGGTGACCATTTTGAGGGACTTCCCTTCCCTCATCCCCCCCAAACTCCCCATCATTCTCGGTGCTCTTGCCCTTTCCCGTGACGCAATCGTGCAACACTACGAACACAATCACAACCCTTCCTCTGGGTCCAAAGTGAAAAAGAATGATGGAGTGGGGGCCATTCTTGTGCTTATCCATTTTACTGTGGAGTTGGTGGGGATTGTGGAAGCCAACAAGGGTGAGGTACAGGGCTATTATGGAGAGTATCTTCGGGGGCAGCACTGTCGGAGTTTTTTGAAACATACGGGGGCGGAACAAAGCTTGTTTACTGACCTCGAGAGGAGGGTGATTCAGGCCATGTCGGATCAACTGCAAACCATTGACCCTTCTTCAACTTCTTGTCCTTTTTCTTCCTCTTCCTCTTACTCTCTCCTCTCTCCTTCTTCTCCTCTCTCCCCTCCAAGCTTGAAAGCCCTTCGTCTGAATTGGCAACGACTCGAGCTCAGTTTCGCTACCTCAGGAGTTGCCGCAAAAATTCCTAGAGTCATGGAAAGAGGGCGCTGGCTCTCCCTTCATTCTCGATACTGGGACGAATGGACTGAAGTTGTTCGGGAATGCTCTTCTTTTTCCCTCCTCTGGTCCTACTCCAAACAAGTGACCACCGATTTTGGCCACACCTTACGCAATCCCGGTTTGACACATTGTGCTCTTTCTCTCTTCACAGTTTTGCACCATTTTCCTGGCATCGCCACGTCCGGTCATGCAGACGAGAAGACATCGATCGCGAAGTTCTGTGTCGAAAATGCAGAGCAGCGGTGCGACGAGCTGTCTTTCGCCGCGTTTCAGCTCATTCAGGAGATTTGGGAGCAGTTTCAAGAGTGGAACGACCAAACTGAACCCTGTGGCACTGCCACAGCGTTGCTGGCGTCTCTTCCAGACGCCAAAACTGATCGAAAGCCCCCTGCTCCTGTTGCGTCTGAGAGCGATTATCATGCTCGTTCGGGGTTGAAGGCCATCGAGATGAAGCAAACGGCTTTGATCGAGCTCCTCCGTGCTTTTCATACCCACCAAGCCATCATTGTCTTTGATTTTGAGTTCTCTCCGGTGGAGTATTTTCGCCGAGTTCTCAAGCAACAGTGGAGAGATCTGATTGTGAAGCTTGCAGGGGGAGGAGGGGGGAGGACCTGCCCAGTGCAGGTCACTCGAGCAGAACGGACAATCAACACACTCAATTACACCCTCTCTTGGATCGAAAGCTACGTCGACCTCTCCCTTCAGAAAGTTTTCCAAGAGGTATGGAAGGAAACAACTGCTGTCTCTCTTGTGGAATCAGACTTTTTTATGAACCCTCTTAGCTGGGTCACCAATGAGCCCTTACTCTTTCCTGCCAATTCCTTCATTCGTGGGTATGCAAAATTTTATCTGGACCTCGCCACGTCTTTGTCCGGGCAGGTGTGCTACTCGCCCAAATACAACGCTTTTGTTCGAAAACCAGGAGCCTCTCTCCCTGCAGTTGAAAACTTAACAAGCATTGGAGAGCTTCGTTCACTTTGCCGGCTTGTTGGCCCTCTTGGGTTTCGGTGCATCCACCACGGACTTCTCCTTGAGGCTTCCAAACGACTTGGTGACGTTCTTGGATTTTGTGAAGCAAATGTGCAGGCTCTGGAAGCGCTGGTTGTTGATGTGCAGCGGCTGAAGAACGACCGGGACCATGATGCTCTCGTTCGCTCACTCAAGGGGCAGGGGGCGTTGTTGCAGGCATGCTTTTCCCTTGGGATGGTTTTGAAGATGAGGCAGCTCCTGCGGGACGCGCAGCGCACCGTGGTGGCAGAAAAGTCCCCCCACCTCCTTCGGGCGATTGATTCTGCTCACAAACTCTACAACCCAAACCTTCTCTTGGAAGCGGAGCTGCTTCCACTGGACTCATTCGCTTCTGACTGCGGTCTGGAAGCTGAGGGGGGGGCAGACCAAGCGCTGGTTTATCTGGCCAAGGGGAGTTTTTCGATGGCGAATTCACATCTTGTCCGGCTCATTCCTGTGGCGTTTGCGACTCTCTTTCACCATGGGGTGTGGAGCGAGAGCCCGTTCATTTCTCATTTGGGAGCGTATGCGAATAATTTGCATCTTGTGGCCCTGGGAATGAGCCAGGCAATTACGACACTCACTTCTTCAATGGCTTCTACCCCTGAGGCGGTGTTGCAAGTGCCAGTGAATTTGGAGTTGTATTTGTCGAGTGCGACGAATATCTTGTTTGCACTGTCTGGGGGGGGGCCGAACAAGGACTCCATCTTTGCTTCTTGGTTGGATGATTCGTCAGAGAAGTTTCGTTCTTTTCCTCATATGGTCTTCTTTTTGGATTTTTTTCTGGACTCAACCTGTTATGTCACTCGAGAGACTCTGGAAAAGCTTCTTCCTTATTCTCTCATTCGGTCGATGCGTCAAGCTGTGACGCAGAAGAATTCTCAGGGGAACTTCTTTTAAGTTGGAAAGACACAGGAGAAGGGGAAGGAAGAAAGAAAGAAAGAAAGAAAGAAAGAAAGAAAGAAAGAAAGAAAGAAAGAACAAAGAAAAGGATGGGAAGAGACTGGATTGTGGTGGGGCTCCCTGGTGATTAAATTATTTCCCCCCCAAAAAAACGCAAGAATTATTTCAATAAAAAAATCAAATGTTCTTATTAAACTGAGGAACATCAATAGGAGACTTGTAGGTCCCCAACAGCTTATCCCACCACATAAACAAATGCCCATAGTTGAAGACAAACAAGCGATGATGAACATGATGATCACCAGCAGTCCCAAACCCCACAGCCCGAAACAACTTATCCCAGGGGTGACTAAACTCACTATGAATCAAACACAACCACAGAGAATAAGAAACACCAAACGCAGCATACTCCCAAACGTTACAATGGACGATGTTGGCGGTGATGTAGAGGGGAACAAGGATCATGCAGACTGTGTCGGCGGTGGATCCATCGAAGGCATCGAATAACTTGGGGTTGTAGAATCGGTGGTGGGGCTTGTGGCTCACCTTGTAGAGACTTGAGCTGATTTTGTGTTCACCATAGTGCATCAAGGTTTGGAAGGCGTCGATGGTAACGAGTTGGGCGAACACCATTTTGAAATCCACACCACCTTGGAAGGAGTAGTAGGTCTCAGGAAGGAGGCGAAACATCCAGGTGATGCTAAGGTACGACCCAAGGAGGACAAATCCTTCGGGTCGAGAAAAGTGACCAATCATATCTTGGAAGAAGGTGGCTTTGGGGTTGATGTCCTTCTGCTGAATGGTAACTGCGTCCGAGTGGAACACACGAAGGTAGTGGTAGATCATCAAGAAGACTTGACCAAGAATCACAGCACCGATCCCCATACCGAGACCGACCGGACTGGGGTAATCAAAATCACAAAAGAAATCAACAACCCCATTCCCAGTTTTCCATTCTTCACACACCTCCTGTAGCATCTTCACAAAACAACGGGCATACAAGGGGGGGGAGAGCCTTCAGAAAGAGACCTTTTCTTTTTCCTGGCGACAAATCTGGGTGTCTTCGGGGAAAAACTCCAACAACAAAAGCAACAAAAAAAGAAAAGACCAAATAAGAATTTTTCCATTTTTGGTGGCAATAAAAAATAAT
Source organism: Paramoeba pemaquidensis (assembly GCA_002151225.1). NCBI lineage: Eukaryota > Discosea > Flabellinia > Dactylopodida > Paramoebidae > Paramoeba > Paramoeba pemaquidensis. The sequence goes on from MUHK01002939.1 coordinate 7,945, forward strand.
ATAAGATGACGTCATCAAAAGGGCGGCACCACCTTTTCTTTCCGTTATTCTCTGCTGTAATTCTTCCGCTTTCACTTCCCACCTCCTCCACCCAACCCTCCTATTCCTCTCCCTTAAGAGGGAGATAACATGACCTCCATGTCTGCCCTTCGAATGAAAGCCAAGTTTCAGCGCCTTGTTCGAAAAGGGGGGGAAGGGGAAGACAGCACTACCGTTCAACTCGCCAACCTCGCGCAGTTGCTCAAGGAAAACGAGACTCACTTCGACCAGATTATCCGTTTGGGCCAAAAACATCTCCGAAGTTCTCGGTCAGCTTGTGAGGATCTGCACGGTTTGGCGGATCACTACAGATGCTACGCCGATTCGGGAATGGGAGATGACGATGACGATGAGTCCATCGCCCCTTTGGCATTGCGGCTGACCTCAGACTTCATTCACGTCTCCCAGCACCGAAAGAGTGACGCACTCCGAGAATTCGAATCGACAGTCCTCGTTCCGCTCCGAAAATTCCTCAAGGGGGACATGCTGGCCGCAAAGGATCAGAAGAAGAAACACTCTCGACTTCGTGACAAGTTAGAGGTTGCAAGAGCTGATCTGGAAACAGCGAAAGCCACCAAAAAAACGACCCAAGAGAAGAAAAAAGAAATGGAAGACGCTTGTGCGGAGCTCCAAGCTCAGTTTGACGAGTCCAAGTACGAAGCCCACAGCGTCTTTCTCAACTGCGCGAAAATGAATGAGTTGGTCGTGGCCCAATCCATGATTGACTCCTTCGACAGCTTTTATTCCTTCCATTCCTCTTGTGTGCAATGGTTGGAGCAGAAAAAGCCAGAGATCGATAAGTTGAAAGAAAGGCTCAAGTCCAACCGAGAAGCTTCTGAGATAAAGCGATTGGTTCGAGCAACCCAAACCCCAGCAGCGCAGAAGATTCTCTTGGAGAAAAACGCACTTTTTGGGACTTCATTGAACACAACCCTTCTTCGAGAGAAAGAGCGTGGGATTGATTGTGAGGTCCCCTTGCATGTTCGCAAGATGGGCGAATGGGTGATTGCGTTTGGGTTAAAGGTTTTTTCTTTTTTTTCTCTTATTTTTGATCTCTTATTTCTTATTTCTTATTTCTTTTTTCTTATTTCTTTTCTCTCATTCTGATTCATGTTATTTTTGCAGGAAGAGGGAATATTTCGTGTTTCTGGAAACCAAAACCATGTCAACGAATGGAAAGATAAAATCAACAGAGGGGAGCCTGTTGACTTAATGCTTGATCCCAAGGGTGAACCCCATCTTATTTGCTCCCTCTTGAAGCTCTACATCCGAGAGCTTCCTGAGCCTTTGTGTACAGTCCCTTTGTATGACGCTTTTTTGGACTTTGCCCGAATCGAGAAAAGCAAAAAGGAGACCAATGCCTTAAAAGCGATCCTTATGAAGCTTCCTCGCAGTAACTACTATCTTTTCCGCGAAATTATCGAGCTCTGCCACCAAGTCATCGCGTTTAAGGGCCATAACAAGATGTCCGCTACGAATATGGGTACCGTCTGGGCGCCGAATCTTTTTCACAAAACTGTCAAGGGGAGTTCAAACCCTGCAGATATGATGGTTTCGTGTTCATTTGATGATATGACGTTGACGTCTGATCTTTTCGTCTTTATGACTGAGAACTCTAAGTACCTCTTTGATGAAAATCCACAGCTCGAACCCCCTCCCCCCCAGAAAAAATCCCTCATTGCCGCTGTGAGAGACCAGGAGGTCGATTTAATTCGGGAGCTTCTTGAGGTGGACAAAATCGACCCCAACATAGTGGACTCGGAGACTGGGGAGTCAGCACTCAATGTTTTGGTTGCTCTGGAACGTCCCAGTGCTGATTGCATTCAAATGCTTGTCGACGCAGGAGCAGACATTGACATGTTGGGAGCAGATGGGCTTCCTCCTGTTTTTCGAGTCGTTACCCCTCAAGCCTCTCCAGAAAGAAAAGCTGCTCTCCTCTGTCTTATTGAACTTGGAGCAAACACGTCAAAGTCGCATAGCGTGGATGGGTCGCCAACAACTCTGTTGGCCCTTGTTTTGGCTGTCGATCCATCGTTTTCTGCAGAAGTCCAACGGGCTTTATCAAAAGAAGAATCCACAGACCTCGATAGCAGCACCGACCAACCAATAGTCGCCAAGAGCCTCCCTTCTGCGAACACACAGCCCATTCAAAGGGGCCTCCCACCAAAAGCACGATCGGGATCCTCGGCATCGCTTCACAACAGTCCGGGGTCCCCTCTTGCCCAAAGGCCAATGTCACAAATGCAATCGGGACAGACATCTCCTCCATTATCTCCATTTCCTTCTCCCCCTTCAATCACACTGACCGCTACGAGAAGCGCTCCACCCAACTTTGTGCCTTCTCCGCATCAATCTCCAATCCCTCCACCTCTTATGGGGTCTCCTCAATTAAAAAATCCCACCAGCCCTCCTTCACCAAAACTCTCTTCTCCTTCTCTTTCCCCAAGTTCCCCTTCCCTTCCTCCTCCACAAATCTCCCCCGAGGAGTCTCTAAAATTAACACCAGAGCCCACCTTCTCTGTCCAGCCGGTTTATCGAAGGATTGCATTGGATCCTTTGGTTGAGGCGCTGGGTGCCGTGGTCCTGGCTGGTTGTCATACAGAATTCCAACAAGATGCGGTTGAGCAGACCAATGCCTCTTTAGCACAAATTGCACAGCCTTTGAAGCACTTGTTCTCAAATTCGGAGAGCAGCATTCGGAGTTTTTCTGGGGCGTTTTCTGAGGGCTCAAAGCAAGCGATTACAAGGGCAGGGCAAGATCTGCAAGAGTCAGCCAAAAAGATGATCCAGTCCGCTCGGCAAGTGTACTCCAATCAAAGCGATGTGAGCCAAGCTGCGTTCACCAGAGAGTTAAACAAGTTTGTTGGGTCAATCCGGCAGTTGTTCATGGCTTGCGACAAAGCAGGTTTTGACGTGATACTCGGAGAAGCTCAGTCTCTGATGAAATGCTTGTCCGAATCTCTTTCGTATGTGAGAGTGGGAAACGACCCACAGAGCTTCAAAGATGTCAGCTCTCCTGCCACCTTTTGTGTCCTGCGCTTCAATCACTTGGTGAAAACCCTGGCCCTCCAAGTTCCTGACCAACAGATTCAGTTTGGGCTTTCTCAGAGTTGTGCTTCGATTGCCTCTTGTACAGCCGACCTCTCAAGGGAATCTCTCACGCTCATGACCATGCAAGCCAAATTTCGAAACCTTGCTCCTGTGGGTACCAAGGCAAAAGCCATCATCTCGGAACTTCAGAGCATTAACTCTGTTATTCATGCCCCCTTGCCCGAGAAATATCTGGTCCCTCCAAGTGGTGATGTTCTTAAGGATCTTCAAACTCAAGGGGAGATTGAGATTGAGCGAGCGTGTTTGGTTTTGGCGAGGGCTGGTGAAGAAGAAGTCTTTCGCAGTGCCGGTGAGACCCTCCCCATGTTGTTTGCATCGCTTTTTCTTGATCTTCAAGGCGACCGAAGAAAGCTAATGGAGAATACCCTTGCTTTTGTCAAAATTACAAAGAGTGTTGCCAACAGAGCCCAAGAAATCGCTTCGAATGGGGGAAGGGAACAAAAAATTGCTGTTTTCTTTCATGCCCTGGAACACTTGTTTCGATTGTCACTCGTTTCAGTGGCCTCCTATTGTGTCGCGCCTTTTGGGGAGGAGGGTGCCGACCCTTTCCCTGTTCCCAGCTTGCCTTATGTGATGCGTCAGATCAGTACATGTTTCCTCCAACTCCTCGTCACAGTTTTCCCAAATGAATAAAAGCAACCCTCACTTATTGTAATTTGTGGGTGTTTTGGAAAACCATTTCTTCTTCGATGGGCGAAAATTGGATCTCTGGGTTGTCAAGATTCACCGCTCACCTGCGGTTGAGGAATCATTTTACGACTTTTGGACTGTCCAAGGATGATACATCAAAGATAAAACTTATCTCGCTTTGTTCTTGCTGAGCTAAAAGAAAATACTTTAGGCTTCATTCGAAATTTTGAAAATTCCTCTTCATCAGACGTTGCCATCAGTTTACCCTTCTACAGTATCATTTTGGCATCGTTTTCTGTTGTCCTTTTCAGGAGACGAACGAAATGGGGAATTTTTGATGTGGAATGATTACACAAAAGAAGGAAAAGAGTTTATTGCGAATCAACTTCGACAAGGAAACAACTGTGAGAGTTGCCAAAAATCAAACGATCAGTGTATCATGGAGTATAAGTTTGATTCTAGGTTTGATGATGGATGTTGCAAACATTGTGCTCATCTTTATGATGTTCATCGATGAATAAATCATCTCGGTCTCTTTCAGTTAGGATTGGTTTGTATAATCTCGTCCAATCGGACAGGTCCATTTCATCTTTGACGTTTATACTTTCTGAATAATATGCATCTCCAATTTTGTAAACATCATATGCTGCCTTTGAACACAATCCTATGTGTCTGTAATTGGTATCACCAATAACTACAATTTTGTCAAATAAACTGTTTCGTTGATTGCTTATTTCATTGTGATCTGTAAATATTGTGTACCAAGTCTTCCCACAGCATGTGTACGACTTTCTACGGCACTCACAATATTAAAAAGAGAAAGAAGTTCTTTTTGTAATTTAAATTTAAAAATTGTTATTGAAAGTAAATCTCTCCTTTTTCCGCAGGAGCCCCCGGAAACATGCCTCACAATCTTAATTGAATGTTTAACTTCGTTGCGTAAGCTGTCAACAGAGGATGGAATTTCTTTGTGTTGTGAAGTGGGGGTCACTAGCGTTCCAGTCAGCGAGTGTTTAAGCGAGAGTTTAGGATCGAAGCGTGTGAAAATGAAGTTCGAAAAATGTGTGACGTAAATTAATCCCATAAACAAAGAATCACTCGGAACACGAAGTTTTTGTTTCGCTTCTTGCAACAAACGCTGATATTTTCGAGAATCAACTTGTTTTTTTCGGTTATAGTAGTCCTTTTGGGACTCTCCAACGATGTTTGGGTCTTTCAAAAGTACTTAGTCTAAATAGCAATTGTTAATCGAGGGTAGGATCGAGATTTTCCGCCCGTTTTTCGATTTTCTCAGTCCTTGTTCGAATATCCGTGGTATCCTTCTTGACCTCGGCCAGGTCTTTCTTGATGTCCGCCACAGCCTCCAATAACGCATCGAGTTTGGTATCGGCCATTGTGCGATTTAACACAAACACAAGAAAAAAAAGTTCACACAAACGTCAGGAAAAGGGTGTTGGCGAATTTGGTTGGAAATTGACGTAAAATCGGGTTGGTGTCGTCGTAAATTGGTGGTGCCTCACCGCATTGCCACGACTAACAATGCTGTTGTAAAATCGGGAGATCTGACACTCAGATCAGTCTTGCTGCCATTTTCTTTTTTTCTTTTTTCTTTTTTTCACAACTGCAAGTTTCCCCCTTTGAAAGGTTTTCCCCACAACTACAAGGTCCCCCCCCCCCCCNCTTTGAAAGGTTTTCCCCACAACTACAAGGGCCCCCCCCCCCCCATCTCTTGGATTTTCGCCAACTCCAAATCCCCCTTCAAAGATGTTTCTCAAACGTGGACTGATGCTTTTTACTTTGCTCTTGATGGTGAATGCTCTTCAAATCGCTCTCCTTGAAGAACAGTGTGAATGCCAAAGCCTGGATGTCGATCTTTTTGGAGGTTGTACTCGTTGGAGATGCCCTCCCGTCCTCCAAATGACAGAAATCGAGTTGGACGACTTGCTGGATGAGGTTGTTGAGGAAAATACTGCGAATTTTTCCGCCTCCCAGACCCCCAACTCTGACTTTGTTGACGGTCTTGACTTTCCCCAAGCAACGGATTTTCTATTAGAGCACAAGACCTCCCTTCAAATGGCAGCTGTTGGATTATTCGTGGGGCTCCTTTTCTTTCTGCTTTCGGGTTCGCCGCTGAAAAAAAAATCAACAAAGATCAAGGTTGCGAGGTCAAAGAAGAGGCGATTGCGAATGAATACCCCAAAGCCCGAACCATGTTTGATTCGTCCAAGAGTGCAGGCTTGATCAAGAAAGAAAGAATTTGTTGTTGCGAGATAGGTTGTCAATGAGTTTGTCATTCAGTGGCTGTTGAAAATGAAATCGTTTCAGTTTTATGTCCTTTTTTGGTTTTCCTCGCACCACATTCTCCGTGTGCCCCCCAAAAGCCTCGGGTTGTGGGGATGAGCGGTTCAGAAAGCAACAAGGTTGTTTGGGGGTCTGTGTTCCTGGTATTGACTGGAGCCTTAGCTGCTCTGGTGGGGTCGTTGGATATCTCTCAGGGTCGTCTTGTTGGGGCTGTGTTGACCCCCATTATTTTTATGGGTTATGGATTGAAGAGAAACAGTCTTGATCTCAGTGGAGCTTTGGTGGGGTGGGTTGTTGCCAGTTCACAATATCTAGCCCACATCTCTCTTTTCTGCAGTCTAGGAGCTTTTTTTATGACCTCTTCGATTTTAACTAAGTTCAAATCACGGCTCAAATCAAAGATCGAAGATGGGTTCAAACCGGGGGGGCAGCGAAACTGGATTCAGGTGCTCTGTAACGGAGGGCCCAATACTCTGTACGCCTTTCTTTTTCTGTATTACAAGTGCCCTTTTGACTCGCCCATCGATCCGTCAGGTTCTCAGGATTGGATTGGTTCCTTTCTTCTTGTAGCCAGTTTGTCTGGATTTGCTTGTTGCAATGGGGATACCTGGGCTTCTGAAGTGGGTTCCGTGTTGGCAACTGGCAATCCTTCGCTCGTTACCACTTGGAAAGAAGTTCCAAAGGGGACAAATGGGGGGGTTTCTCTGGTTGGGACTGTGGCAAGTGCAGCAGGTGGTGCTGTGATTGGGTTGGCATATTTTTTGGGTGAATGGGCAGCCAATACAAACTCTTCCTCGTCTTCTCTTGGGGGAGTGAGTTTGGTGGGGTTGGGGCTAGTGAGCGGCTTCGTTGGGTCGATGATTGATAGTTTTCTTGGCGCGACAGTTCAGTACAGTGGATGGGATAATGAAAAGAAGAAGGTGGTGGCGGGGGCTGGGCCAAATGTGTCTCATATTTGTGGGGTTGATTTGTTGGATAATCATTTGGTGAATCTTTGTTCGAGTTTGTTGACAGGGCTGTTGATGGCTAGTATTGTCTGTTGGATGTGATTTGGTTTTTCGTTGTTGATTATAAAAAAAAATACATAAAGCTTGTCGATAATGATAAGAAAGGTTTCTTTTGTTTAGTTACATTTTGTACAAAAATCCTGCACTCCCCCCCTTTCTTTCTTTCACACATCCAAAGAATTGGGAGTTGTTCTTCTTGCCCTCTTCATCAACGGACTCCCTTCCTCCTTCTCTCTCTTTTCTCCTTTCCCCTCCTCTTTCTTCCCCTCCTCTTTCTTTAAAGGAAGAGGAGAGCTATCTCTCCCTCTCTTTCTCTCCCCCCCCCTCTTCCTGCTTTCCCCTTCGATTTGGTGAAAAGAGCTGACAAAATGAGATATATCTGCAGCAATTCGAGAATCTTTAGCGATTTGGTGGGCACAAAATAGCACCCCCAAAAGGCTGATATTCACTGATTTTATCTGTAGAGTTGGCGTTAACAAGAATGGAAAACTCGGTGATTTCTCTCACGTTTTCTCTTTCTCTCTTTCTCTCTTCTCTCTCTTTCTCTCTAAACCTGTGTAAAAATCGACACTCCTTCCATCCATGATGCCTTTGGATGGTCTCTAAATTCTGATATCAAATCCTCAGCCAGAGCAGACACAAAATTTTGGTTGTAAACTTGATTATCTCCCACCCACAAGACAGCATCTACTCGGAAGGTGATGGCCAGCTGTTGAGAGAATTGGACGAGATAGCGGTA
>MUHK01002950.1:5376-22465 GCA_002151225.1 Paramoeba pemaquidensis
TTTTTTTTTTTTTTTTTTTTTTCTTCTTTCTATTTCATTTTCGTTGGCTTTTCTGACAAAAAGATTTCACAGAGATGTGTGTGTTGGGTGTCTGGTAAATTGGGTGAGTGCAAAGGTCGAGGAGAATTCCCCCCCTTCATGTCCCATTTGTCAGAAGAATTTATCATACCGGTTTTCTTTTCTTTTTTAGCTTGGCTTTTTTTTCATTTTTCTTTCAATGATGATTTACCTTTCTCTCTCAACTCCAACCAGAGAAACGACCAATCTTTTGGAACATGGAAGAGCTTTGGAAATTCCTGGGATAGAGGGAACTGAAGCACGTTATCTTAGATACTACAATCGAAGAATGGAAGAAGCTTTACCTGAAGGATTTATCTGGTGTCCGACATGTTCTGAGGCATTTCAGCCAGGCGGTCAGGAGTTTGTTGAATGCAGGAATTGTCAAATTCGGGTTATTTGCATGTTAGTTTTTTTTTGGTTGATTTTTTTTAAAATTTATGTTAGGTTTGCGTTCGACATGAATACGAGGCAAATTCAAGGCTCCAATCAGAGTATTGTTGCCTGCGAGGTCGAGAAGATGAACAACATCAAAGAGAAGATGAAGACCTCCAGGCCATGTCTTTAATTGGGAAGATCACGAAAAATTGTCCTGCTTGTCATGCACCGATATACAAGGTTTTTCTTCAAAATTTCTTTTGTTGCAAACAAATCAGAATTTGTTTATTTTCTTTTCGATCAAGGATGGAGGATGTCGCCATATGGTTTGCAGGTGTGGGCATGAATTTTTCTGGTGCTGTCTGAGAAGTTACCGAGATCAACAAGAATCAAGAGAGCACTTTCGAAATTGTCCCTAGGTCGTCCCAGGTCGTCATACATTCATTACAGGGAAGCAACGGAGCTCTCCATAAATATGCTCTTTTAATCAAATATTACAAACAGCCACAAAAGGTAAAGCGATTTAACAAAATACAAAGTAATAAAGAGAAGAGAAGAGAAGAGAAGAGAAGAGAAGAGAAGAGAAGAGAAGAGAAGAGAAGAGAAGAGAAGAGAAGAGAAAAGAAGAAAAGAGAAGAAAAGAGAAGAGAAGAGCTGGGGGAGGTACATATAAACTTACATACATTAAAATTGGAAAACTGTTTGATGGGTGATCTTAATATTTGTTAATTTCTCCCATAAAAAATTCACTAACATATGCCGATTATGGCGAAAAAATACTTGTGTGGCAAATCAAGGAGTGGTGGTGAATCCTATGGAATGGGAAGGTCAGGTGGTATGCCCATTCGAAATAAATTAGATTCTCTTGTAATGTAAGTATTTACACTAAAACCAAATATTATTAATTTTTTCTAAATAAATAATATAAATGAGTTTAACCTTGAATGCACCATTCTTTACGAATACAGCAAATACAACCGGTCCATCTTTAGCACCCGGAGGGGCTGGTTGGGCGCCCCCATGCGATCGTAACAAAAAAGAGAATATTATTAAAATAGATTACCAAGATTTTATAGATCGATTAGATTTATTAGATGTTTACCAATATAACTACAAGGCTCGTCCAAAAGAACAAATATGTTATGGTGTAATGGCACAAGATTGGCATACTGCATTTCCAACTGATTGTAAGGAAAAAGATGTGTTAAGTATTGAAACTCACGAAATGGTCGGTGTTTTACTGTCATCTTAATCGAAATAGCGCCCTAAAATTCTTTCCCAATTTCTGCCCCATTTGCAATTTCAAATTGTTTTTTCCCATACAAAATTTGTATGGAGGGGTCGCAAACGGGACATGGGGTCGAAAACGGGACATAAATTTTGTATGTATTCCCACACAAGTCGACCCCTTTGATGACTCCTGTGGCAATCGGTATTTTTTTTCGCGTTTTCCTCATAGCAGAACCAAGAAGAAAAAAAAGAAAAAGAAGTTTTAGTATGTAAGCAAACGTTCGAAAGAGGTGGTCAAACGTATTTGTTTGAGGCGCCCCTTCTGCCAGATAACATCTTTTGTTCCGTTTGTTTTCCAAAAGACCACACAAAGAGAAAGAGAGAGTTAGAAGTCGAGAAGAAAAAGAAAATCGCAGAAGCAAAGAAGAAACAAGAAGCCGAGGCGAGAGAAAAAGAAGCAACAGAAAAGAAGAAAATCGCGGATGAGAAGAAAAAACAAGATGCTGAGGCAAGACAAAAAGAAGTAGAAGAAAAGAAGAAAATCGCGATCCAAAAAAGAAAAGAAGAGCAGAAAAAGATGGTAAACAGTTAACCGAAAAAATAGAAGCCAAGGACAAGATCGCCCTTGAGAAAGAAAAAGAAAAGTTACAAGGCGAATTTTTTAGAAGAGAAGCTCGTTTAAAGAAAGATAAGATAAAAGCGGTAGAAAACGAAAAAAAAGAAAGCGCGAAAGTATTGAAGAAAGAAAAGATACAACATGTGAAAGAGTTAGAAAGACTATCCAATCAAATCGCCGAGTTAATAATCGAAAATACGTCTCTGAAAAATAAGTTACATCGACATCAGACCCCGTCAGGACCAAGTAAGATAACTGATTTATGTTTGTTCTAATTGGGCGATCGCCGATAAAACGAAACCATCCGTGTGAACAACAACGACTGAGGGGGAGCTACTTCTGTAAATCTCAACCAGACTCATCCGTTCTCAAATTGACCCCAGCGAAAAAATTGGATTACAAAACTCATGGGTATAAGGTTGTTTTAAATTTTGCTAGAAAAGCATTACAGGATGAAGAATTGGTTGTCGATTTAAACAAATTTTGTAGTGACCAAGGTATCTTTTTTATTGTTGGTTGTTTTTCTTTGCTTTTTTTGATTATTTTTTCTTGACAAACAAAAAGGAAAAAAAGAAGAGGAAGAAGATGAAGACGAGGAAGAAGAGGAAGACGAGGAAGATGAGGAAGACGAGGAAGAAGAGGAAGAGGAAGACGAGGAAGAAGAGGAAGAGGAAGAAGAGGAAGAGGAAGAAGAAATAACGGAGGGGTTTCAGGAAATTATCGAGGAAGCTATGCATTTTCAAACGAAATTGGAAGTGAGGTAAAATTTTGATTTTATTGTTATCTGAATAATACTTAATACTTATCCATCGTTTAGTTACGACGGTGAAAACTCTAAGAACGGTACGGTTACGAGAGTTATTAGACCACTTGCATGGGACAAGGACGGAAAATTTTGGGCGATTGATGAGACTTTTGACAATGACGAGAACAAGAAACTGTTTTTCTACTATAAGTTTTTATCGATGGCTCCACAATACGATTATGATTTTGTTGATGAAGAGGACGAAGATGAAGGTTTTTATTTTGTTGACTTTTTAAAATCAATTTTCTATTAAATACTTTTTTTAGGTGTTGGACGGCGAGAAAAAAGAAAGCGAAGAGAAAAATAATCTTGTGTCAGATGAGGTTGATTTGACAGATTATTTCCATAAATACGCCAAGGTAATTAAATTTGTTTACACAAAAATATGTTTAGTTACCATTAACTATTTGCCTTTAGGAACAATCATACCAAAAACACACGGTCTCTTCGAAAGCTAAAAAAACACTTAAAAAGAAGAAGAAAGTTAAAGAAGAAAGCGACGAGGAAGATAAATAATTAATTTAATTAATAATAAAGGTATTATTTTTCTACAAAATCATCCCCAAAAGTCTTCTTTTTTCTCACTCTCTTTCCTTCCACAATCAATTCATCCAGTTTTTTCACATCTTTTACATCAAATTCTCGCTGTTTTATTTTTTTAAGTTTTTCTTCTTGTTGTGCCTCTTTGTATTTTCTTTTGATTTCGCTCAAGTCTTCTCCTTCTTTGGCTCCTATCAATTCTTCTTCATAATAACTCTTTCCATTACTCAATACATATTTATTGTTTTTAATGTCTGTAATTTTGTACAAAAGAGAATGTTGGAACAAAACCACGCTTGTCAAATGTTTTTCGAACTTTAATCGCTCTCACTGAATCCCCAACCTTGAATTTTCTTTTGTCTGATTTGCTTATATTTAATCCTTGTATAATTGGATACTCTTTCCCAGAAAATACATCAGCAGGTGTGTGTCTAATTGAACTGTGTACAGTGTTATTGTAATTGCTAATAATATCATCTAAAACATCAACATATCGAACGGTGTCGTTTTTTGTCATGTATTTTTTTATCTTTTGTAAAAGTGTGTAGTTAAACCTCTCCACAACAGACATACTATTTTTTGCGTTTGGAGCATCAGGATCGTTGACAAATTTTTTCACGTCATATTTTTTCATTACATCTAATACTTTTCCTTTAAACTCATTTCCCTGATCGTAACGAATTGATTTGTAATGATCTTTTGGTATTTGTTTGATGACGCTTTCAATGTGTGGGGCAATCTCATCAGGTTTCTTTGTTTTTAATGGAAAACTCCAAACAAATCGTGAATAGATGTCAATAACATTTAAAATATACTTGTATCCTTTATTATATCTAGAAAACTTCATTAGATCCATTAAGTCTGCCTGTAGTTCTCCCGTTTGATGATAATGAGATCGAATCCGATTGTATTGTCTTACTTTTTGTGGCTTGCGAAAGATTTGATTCACAGGTTGAGCTTCATACCACTTTTTAACCTCATCATAATTTAATTTTAATCCTTTCTGTTTTGCTTTTTGAAATAATTCCCTTGCATTAGAATATCCTTGTTTTGGATCGTAAAATATTTCTTCTAATTGTTCCATTTGACTATATTATTTTGTGAGAATTAATTTATATTGTAGTGTCCATAAGAATAACTGAACACGTTATTAACCATATGCCTCTTATCATTTACAGCACTCAATGCAATTTTATCCATTTCAATACTGTAAACAGAGTGATCATATGAACGAATCGTTCTTTGTGACACTTTTTTGTTTTCCCCACTCAATAAGGTGTCTTTGTAATTCTGGTGTCTGATTTTATTTCTTTTTACACACTCTTTAATACCTTTACATGTCTTCTTATCATTTCCATCTTCTAAAAGGAGTGAATACAGTTTGCTTCTAAGCCCAACAAACTCAACAGCAATGTTATTACTTGTTTCTAACTTCATTTTTCCTAATACTTTCTTGTTTGTAGGGTCATACATTTGAATACCACTTTTTGTTTTGAAATCTTCTGGAAACTCTGACAAATCATACATATGTGAATCATTTTTCATATCTTCAAACAGGTCCTCAGTTTCTATTTCGTAACACAAGGAATCAGTATCAGTAAACAAGAGTTTTGCTTTACTCCCGTACTTAGGTAAAATATAATTGTAATGATAATTGTACATAGTAATTTTTGATAAATCCAACACTGAAAAACCCACTTGAATAGGTTTGTTTAAAACAACTTTTTTCTTTGCAAATTCAAAATATTCTTCTCCCCAAATACTCCAACTTTTTAATCTTGGGTTATTGATCGCTCTGTTTTTTTGTTCCATATTTTTGCAAATATCTACTTTTTTACGATTTCTAACATTTTCCATGGTTTTCCCAAATACAGAGTTGTTCATTAATTTGTAGAAATCTTTTTCAAAATCATTTTTACTTTGTTTTCGTTGTTCAGTGTTAAAATTGATGTACGGTTTCATCCATGCCTTTTGTGTAAAGCTCATAACTCGGTGAATCTTTGTAATTTTTAATCCTAAACTTAAATACATTTTTAAATTTCTGTAATGAACAATGTAATTTTTCTTATCCATCAAATTCGGAACCAGTTTTTCACATTCAACGTGTTTCAATTTGTTTTTTTCTAACATTTTTTTATTGTAATTACTGAGCATTCCTAATTCTACTAACATCTGTTCAACTGCTAAGGGATAATCATTATGTAAGTCATGCAATTCTTTGGGATATTCAAGATCAACCTCAAAAGCGTACCCAGTTTCGTCGTCATCCTTTAAGTTTGTAATTATTTTTTCATCAAAATCATTTACATCACACCATTGATAATTTCCACAAGGTAATTTTTGTACCATCGCTAAACCATAAAGGTTGTTGGCATCAAAATAACCAATGAATTTACTCGGTTTGTTTTTAACAAAATTTTTCATGTATTTATTATTGGCTTGTCCTAATCTAAATACAATCATACTAACACCACCTCTTAACCCTCTTTCAAAAAACATGTATTTATCAAGGTCTGTAATTAATTCAATTTCTGCCCCTGTTTTTTTAAATAGAGCATCCCATGCCAAACCTGGGGCTGTGTAATAATGCAATGGATCCAATCCATAATTTTTAAAACAAACTGATCGAAACGCCTCAAATACATCCGCTTGACATAAAACATCTGATTTTAAATACAACTCGAGGTAATCTTTCATTGTTTTGCAATCAAATGTTTTCCATATTTTTTGTGCTAATTCATAATCATCATCTGTAATATCACATTCATTTAGTTTGGAATAAAAAGCACTCTTTGGTGGTAAACTTGTCTCGTCAAATTTTTCAAAAGAATCAAGGTAATCATAAGGACAAACCCCTTTTCTTGTTATTAAATCTAATTGTTCACCAGAAAAATATTTACCAGCTATCTTAAAAGCTTTGAGTCCTTCACTATTTTTTAAATTTAATGTTAATTTTTCTAAACAGGGACTCATAAATTGGAAACTATCAATGAATCTGTACTTGTCAATAGAGAAGGAAACATATTTTTCTTTGTTTAAAGGTATGCATGTAATATTTTTAAAACCATATTGTCGCTTATGTGCACATTGTAAAATGAAATGAGAATCATAGCCTTTTAAATTGTGAAATATAACAGGTATGTGGTTGCACACCTTGTAATGTAAATTACAATACCCGTGAGCTGGACCTCTGTATAAACCGGTAATATTATCATGGTCTCTCACTTTAACATTTAATAATTGTTCTTTTTCTTCTTTACTCATTGTTTTAAATTTGCCTTTTAGTTGGTAAACTTGTTGTTTTGTTAATACTTTGGATTTGTTTTTAATTTCTTTTTGACAGATTGAACATATATTAGCTTCTTGAAATTCTTGTTCTTGTTCTTTGGTAATAATCATTTTTTTGTTTTGTTTTAATCGACTTTCTAATTTAGCATAAAGTACTGATAATTTTGTAAGTAAAACCTCATGAGCATTTGGACCAGTAAAAATTATTGGATCAATTTGAAACTCTTTATCATCAGACACAAGAACCATACCGAACTGAGAAGGTAAATGATTTTGATATTTAGTTGTTTTTTGGTCTTGTTTATTACAACTGTACACTGGAGCTGTGAGACATTCAAAATCGCAATGAATAGAAAACGGTACTCTCATTTGTTTGTGGTAATCTTTAAATTTTAAGTATTTATCTTTTTCTGATGGCATTTCAATTTTAGTAAATTCAAAGGTTTTACAAATTTCATAATGTCCGTCTAATTTTTCTTGTGTTGAGAAATGAGCGTAACAACAACACTTGCAAACAAATAATTTATGTTGATGTTTGGTAAGACCTGCATTTAATCTGTTAAAATTTTTTATTAGTGAGAAGTGTTCATTGTAAATAAGTAAATCAGTTGCGTTCCATGGTTCTTTTGACAAGTATAGAGGTGATTTATCTCCTTTTTCGTTACAATGAAATACATTAACATTTTTGTTATTTAATTTTTCAAATCTCGGAATGTCACTTACTTGAACCGGAAATTCAATTCCATCAAAATTGTACAATGAAGGGTTTGCTTTCCAAATTTTTTGTAAATCATTTATTCTTTGTGGGTTTTTTTCCCGAGGGAAATCAGCTCTCATAAGCGCCCATTTAAAACATTCATTGTCTTTTGTATTTTTGATATTAATTACTGCTTTTGTTAGTTCAATTTTGTTAGGAAGTGAACAGTATGAAGAACCTTTTAATGGTTGCCAATCTGCTACTCGAAGCCAAAATGAGTCTATTTTGTTAAACTCCCAACCACTGTCTTGTTGTTTTGCTTTATTGTAACTGTCAATAATTTTATTTTCCATTGCATCGAACTGAGAATTAAGGAGTGAAAGAGTATTTGACACAATAGGAATCGCTTTGTATTGAATGGGATCTTTATTTCTGTTGACAAATTCAACCCACAATATTGATTGGACTTTTAAATTAGGTTCGTCATTTAATTTGTATTTTAAAAATCGTCTTGTCGGCTTTTCAATATTTTTCATAAATATTTGAGGGTCGTCTGGTGTTGTTGTATGTTTATCTGATGTTTTGTACATGGCTAGCGTATTTTTAAAAGCAGAATTGAACTTTTGAAAATCTGGTAAGGCTTGTTTATAACGTTGATTTGTTTTAGTTATCTGGTTGTTTAGTTTAGTGTTTTGTCTTTTCATATTAGAAATAGCTTTGTTCAATTTTTGTTTTTGCGCATTGTCAGCTAAAACAGTCTTTATTTTTTTATTGGTTTTCGCCAGTTTTTGTAAGCCTTTGTACTTTCTTTGAATTTCCATCAACTCCTTCAATTTTTTCTTACTAATAGTCGTGCTCATTTATAATATTATTATATATAATAATATTATAGATTTCTTTAAATACTTTTCAAACACACTCTAAAACTATAGTATTTTTTATTTCCAAATATTTCTTTTCAATTTCGAGTAATCTACTATACTCTTTTCAATCAACCAACACCTTAGGAAACGTATGATTGTGATATCCCTCCGCATACAAGCGCGGTCGTCCCATCTTTTTCTTTTCTTTAATTACAGGTGGTGAATCTTTTCTTGGTCGTCCTCTTCCTCTTTTTATTACTTCCTCTTTTTGTACTTCATTTTTCTGATTTATTTCAGTCATGGTTTTCTACTCGATTATTATAGATTATTTTTTTAAATAATTTTAAAACTTACCTCAATAATTTTTTTCTTCCAAAAAATAAAAAATCTTATTAATAGTATAAATAATGCCTTTCCATTTGGTGAAAGTTGAGAAAACCAACAGACATCTAATTCAAACTGTCGATGACATAGAAGAGGTAATTCCATTTATTGAAGATCAATATTCTGAGAATGTACAATATTTAGATGTTAATTATGATGAATTTAAACAAGATGTTGAAACGGGTAACAATTATGAATCAGGTTTGTTTATTGTCGAACATCCAGATTGTATAGCTGTGTACCGTGTTTCTACAAAAATTTATTATGGTTATTTGTACAACTCTGCAGAAAGAGAAACCAATTTAATTCATCGTTATGAACTGGTACTTGACAAGTAAATTAAATAAAACCAAATAATATATGCTTAGTTTTATTTATAATATGTTAATGGTAACTGCAATGTTGTACAAAAATCGTGACATAATAACACTCATAGGTAAGCCTATATTATTATGCATTCTTCAAAACATTAATTTACAAAGAATTAAGTACAACATAAAAATCAATCTTATTAATTTATCAAAAAGAATTCAAATAATGGAAAACTACATTTAATCAAAATCCAACCAAAAGGATCCAAATTGAATATTAACTACTTTTTGGGTTGGCTTTTGTTTTGTTTTGTTGGTAATCTTTTTTCTTGTTTTTTTTTTGGAGCTGGTTTTTTTTCTTTTTTTTTTTTGGAGGAGAGGGAGGTGGTTCTACTTCACTGTCCAGTGAGATGTCGACTGTTCTTGTTAGTTGATTTTGGTACTGTCGGTAAGCATCTTTTTCTTTTACTTCTTTCATTGCTTCTTTGTATGACAATGCATTATCGTCAGCGTATTGTTTGATAAACTCAGTGTATATATTGAGTCATGTAATTAACTATATATAAATTATTAAGATATTTTTTAAACAATAATTATCATACTATAATATATATGACAAGTCTTTCAAGTAATGTGGAGAACTCGGCAGGTTTTATTTATTATGATTTGCAGATTAAAAATTTAGCTAATAATAGGGTACCTGATAACCTCATACAGCTTAAATTTGACGAACAACGAACTGCACCAATAATTGACCAAGCAGACGCCTATATATGTCGATAACCAGGTTTCAATGTGATACATATTCACTTCCAATATATGTAGCAGAGATAAAGGAAAATACATTAGATAGAGACCTAATGATTCATAATTTAATTCTAATTTACAATAATGGAGCTGTACAACGCTTTCTCGGACTAACAGACTTATTTTGGACCCCAGTTGACACCACCGTTGCACCACCAATACCACCAAGCCAAACACCAAATGGTTATCAGGTTGATTCTCAATATTATTGGTGTTATGATTATGATCATGTCTTGAAAATTGTTAATACAGCATTAGCAGAAGCGATGGATAAATTAAAAGCTGATGCAATACTCAACCCTCTTCTGTACCCTGTGGATTTTGCCGATGTAGAACCGCCTTTTATGTCTTGGAATGAGTCATCCAACACTGCAACGTTGTACTCTCGAGCCGATTTATTTAATACAGCAAATCAACCAACTGCCTTAGATCCTATCATCGAGGTCTATTTTAATCCCACACTTTATTCTATGTTTAATTCTTTACCTATTAACAAAAGTTTCTTAGTTGACAGTGGTACTGGCACTGTTCTTGGTCCTCCTGATTTCCCCCCCTATTATCAGATCATGATAGACAATTTTAATGGTGCAAAAACCATCCAGGGGTTGTTTGGACAACAAACTGAACGGTTTATTCAAACACCACAACAATACAGCACAATTTCGGAATGGACGCCAGTAAGTTCACTTGTTTTTACATCTTCTACATTACCTATTGTTGTGAATCAATTGTCTGATCCTAAATTGTTTCAAAATAATAATTTAATTCAATTAGACAGACCAGGAAATAATTTCGCTAATATTATTACTGATTTAATTACTGACGAGCAATCATACAGAGGCTCACTTTTGTACATACCGAGTGCGGAATATAGGTGGATTTCATTAACAACATCACAACCAATTAGTCAAATCGATATACAGGTTTATTGGAAAGCGAAAACTGGAAAATTAATTCCATTTACATTACCATCAGGAGGTTCATGTTCTTTGAAAATCTTGTTTCGAAAAAAACTGTATTAATTTTTTTTCTTTTTTAAGATTATAGAATGAGTGAGAATTTGTTTCAAGATATGCCATTGAGCGATGCTCAACTTCAACAAGATTATACACTTCAAAAAATTAAGGTTGTAAATGGTGCTGTTGTTGGAGGTGCTCCTTTTCAAGGACCTGATGGGGGTGATAATGCACCTGCCAATATTGGTGCATTAAATAGAAGGTTTACTATTAATGTGGGTGGAAATAATTACTACATTTATGGCGCTGATGTTCCTGCTCCTCCTTAAAATGTTAAATATTTTTTTGTTTTAAAAATATATTTAATTAATCACATTCATCGTCTAAATTATTTAACAGAAATGCTCCTTTTTCATGTAATAACACCATTGGGTACGTTCTGACTAAGGTAACGTGTCTACTTGGTAATTTTTTAATTTTCTGAATTTGTTTGTTGTCTAATCCGAAATATTCCCCAAGCAGATATCACAAGGCTCGGTTCCCCAGTGTTTGGGGGAATATTGTGATGTTGTTGCACTCTGCAAGGATCATTTTGGTGTCTTTTCCATTGCAAGGAAGATGAGAAACGTACACAACAGACGTTCCTGAATGTCTCCCGCATTGTAGCAGAGTGTCAAGTATGTGAAATAACTTTCCTTGAATAAGTTTGTTTTTAATTGTATCAACATCATCGTAGATAATTAATGTCCGTTTGAAATTATCAAGACTTAAGTCTGTTTTGAGGAATTTCTCATCAAGTTTTATTCTCTTAATGTGTTTGCACTTAATGCTCTTATCGTCTGTGAGTAAACTAAAGAGGTAAATGGGTCTTTTGGGGTACATAGAATGATATTCTTCTGCGAGTTTGTTTGTAAAATAACTTTTCCCTGACCCACTTTGGCCACTGACGTAACTAATAATTCTTTCTTTCTTTTTATTTGGAATCATTTGAACTCTCTCATTTTCTCTGACAACAATCTCTGTCATTGGGTTTCTTACTTTTGTTTTTGGATTATTATTGACAAAAATAACCTTGTTGGAATGAGAACCACCTGCTTTTTTCACCGGACAAGTTCGAAGATGTCGGGCTTTGTTGGAGGCTGTTGTCTTTTTGTAACAGAATTGACATTCGTTTGGATTGTTTATGATTTTATTTTTGGAGTTCCTCGTCTTTTTTGAGGCATTAACATCTTCAATAATGGCTATGGCTTCACCGAGTGCTTCAGTATTTAAACTAAACATCTTATACTATTTGTGAGAGATATTTATTTTAATTCGCTTTTTTGATGTTTACATTTTTTTCTGGCTGGGGGCGAAGAGCAAAAAGATCATTAAAATCTTTCATCATTCGATTTCATCTCATCAAGCAGTTCGAGTTCATCCTCCTCAAAGTCATAGGGGTAATCATCATTCGCTCCAGTAATCGATTGTTCGTCATCTTCATTCTCCCGAAAAAAGAGAAAAAGAGAAACAGAAAAAGAGAAAAAAGAGAAAGAGAAAGAGAAAGAGAATTCTTTCATTTATTTTTTTTTTTAATTTTATTTTAATCGTCCATTTTTGTGTGCATTCTCATGTTTGTCTTGTAAAAAAAAAGCTCTCTTGGCAAGAAAAAACACTCTTCTTGTTAATGTTCGTGTTCAAGCAATCTCACTTGCTCAAAACCATAAATCACAAGTTGTCCCAATGTGACATGGTCCTCTGCTTCCCTTGCATCCTCAAATTGTTGACTTCTATCTTCCTCACTATTATCTGCAAGATATGTCCACAACTCAACAGTGCCATGAAACCCACCCCCAGAGAGAACAACAAAACAATGTTGGGGGTCTTTCACCCAACCCAAGGTAAGCCAGATTCCAGGTTCATCATCTTCTGGTAAAAAGCCCCTTTCAGCTTTATACCCATGTCGTCTTTCCTCCGCCGGAATATTTACATTATCAGAGAACACTGGGCGCAAGTGATAGCGGTTCAAAAACTGCAAAGCATGCTCTTGGGCTAAGGAACAGGAGTTGGTAGGGTTGTATTGATTTCTAACGTGTTCGTGTGTGCGTTCCCAGAGTCTTTGGGTCTGCGTTTGCAGTACCTGTTGTGGTTGTGGTTGTTGTGGTTGTGGTGGTGGGTTCGGGTTGTGGTTGTGGTTGTGGTTGTGGTTGTGGTTGTGGTTGTGGTTGTGGTTGTGGTTGTGGTTGTGGCTGTTTGCGGTTGTTGCAATTGTTGTGGTTGGGGGGGGGNGGGGGGTGGGGGGGTTGTTGCAGTTGTAGTCGTAGTTGTTGGGATAGTTGTTTGAGCTTTTCCCTGAAGAAATACAAACTGCAAGAAAAAAGGAAACCAACAATACCTACAAACCACCCGAACATGATAGGAGGAATGAGAGAAGAGAAAGTGGAAGTGGGGCTGTTGGAATGGTTGTTGAAATGGTTGTTGAGGAAAAGGTTGTTGAGGAAGTGAAACAACCGGTTGGGACTTTGCTCTTTTACAATTTTTTGTTGCCTTGTTCCCACAAGGTCAAAATACAAGGATTGTTTTAAGTTTTACCCAACATTGGGAATATTTATCTTTTTTTGGTAATGGTTAATTAGCCTAATTAGCTCAGTAGAAATTACAAGAATCGTTTAATTGTTACTTTAATAGTTCTCAATTACTATGAGATTTTTGGATGAGGATTTTTTGTCCACTTTTTTTGTCTTTTTTTTGTTTCTTTATTCCTCTCTTCTCTTCTTGTTTTTGTTCTCTTCTCTTCTTGTTTCTATTTGTTGGTGGTTGTCTCCTTTTTGTTGTTGGATTCTTCTCTTTTTTTCTCTTTCTCTTTCTCTTTCTCTTTCTCTTTCTCTTTCTCTTTCTCTTTCTCTTTTTTTGTTTCTTGAGATGGCTGACGATCAGGTTCCCTTTTTCTTCCTTTTTTGTTTTGTTGTTTTGTTTGTGTTGGTTGGTTGTTGTGTTGGTTGTTGGTGGTGTTGGTGTTTGGGGTGGTTGTGTCTCGACTTGTTCTCACTTTTTTTTACTCTAGGATTTTCTGCCGTCCAAGGGGAAGCAAAAGGATCACATAATTCTGGCTGGAGGCCCGAACAAGATCTGGCAGAAAGCGAAAATAATTGAAGTCTTCACAAACGGTTTTTCCGTGTGGGAGGGAGAAGATGGTTCCAAGAAAAAGTACCAGGATTCCTACAGCATTGAACCGGAACCAGAAGGGGAGTTTTGGTTCAAGGAGGATACGGAGGTGAGTGTGCTTTGGTTGGTTCGTTGTGTTGGTTGTGTTGGTTGTGTTGGGAGAAAAACTCAACACTCACATCATTTTTCAGGCTCCCTCTGCCCTCTGGATGGAAATGATTCGGAAACTGAGTGAAAAACACACACAGATCCACCAAATTCCTGAGGATGCCGATGACCAACTTTTGAAGGGCATTTTTCAGGACGAGTTGCGGTTTGGTTTCCTTGACTGTGCGAAGCTGTTGAAAGAGTGGAGAACCCGTTTTGCCAAAGCGCCCGTTCCCGCCCCTGGTTAGTTGTTTCTCCTCCCTTTTTGTTGTTTGTTGTTGTTGTTGTTGTTGTTGTTGTTGTTGTTGTTGTTGTTGTTGTTGTTGTACTTACACTTCTCTCAGATCCAAATCTGAGTTCACTGCAAGAACAATTCGCCAAGCTTCAAATTGAAATGAATCGCCAATTGAGAGAAAATGAAGCACATACCTTATCTGTCCTAAAGCAAATTGCTCAAGGGAATATGGACCTGAGTATCAACCAAACTTTTTCAGAAACTTATCATGAACAAGAGAAGAAGGGAGGACGTGAAGCGCTGATACGTCCGGCTGAATACCAAAACGTGGCGGGACTCAAAAAATGGGAAAATGTGTGGGAGAATATCGAGGTCTGCCTCTCCCCTTGTGTGTGTGTGTGTGCTTTTTGTGGCTTACATATTTTCTCAAAGGGAAGAAAACCTAAGACACCTTCCGAAAAGGTCCTTCAAGAACTCCTACCCCCTGCCTTGGAGGAGATTTTCCCCGACCTTGAATTTGTGGACACCCACAGGAGAAGTGACATCACGCACCCCCTCAAACCAGACGTTACTGTTGTCAAAAAAAAACATTACGCCAACGTCCACACAGCTGTTGCTTTCCTTGAACTCAAAGACGCACCAACAGCAACACCAAGTGCATGTGGACAGGTGATCAGTGTTGTCAATCGGGCATTTGCAAAGCAAACAGTGGAACGAGCAATTTTGGGGTTTGTGATCACTGGATCAAAGGATTCCAACTTTGTTTATCACCGAATTAATGAGAGTATGTTGCCACTTTTTCCCCCTTTTTGCCTCCCCCTAGTCCTTCCATTCTAATTCTCTGATTTTCTGCAGACAAATTTCAAATGGATAAGGTCTCTTGGAGCGATATCCTTTCGTTTCTTCATGAACTCAGCAAGTCCTCCTCTGTGTCTCTTCCAAAAGTGGAGGGTTACGATGCTAAATGTCTGTTGGGTGTTGGATCGACCTCTTTTGTTTATTGTGTAACCAACAAGGAGAAGGAACTCGTCCTCAAATTTCCGAAAAATCCTCAGTGTCGAGATGTTTTGTATGCTGAGGCCAATATTATGAAGAAGATGTCCCAAAATGCGATTCTCTCTCAACACCGTCACCTTGCGCACTATCACGGCCCTGTTAAAGCCCAAGAGGGGAAGGGAAAGCACTACCAAGAATCAATCCTGCTTTCTCCTGTTGCGGACTTTTCGAATCCTCCTCTTACCCGAGAGGATGTTGTGAAACTCGCTGGTGCGTTGTCCGACCTCCACAGTGCTGGCTTCCTCCATCGTGACATCTCGCCAGGAAACATTGGACACTACCTGGCTGGGGATTCCTTCTTTGAACCCTTTTTGCGAGATTTTGGGTGTTCGATTGAATTGCAACCTGTCAAGTTGACCCCCCCACAATATGCTGGAACAATCGCAACAGCCTCAACTCGAGTTCTCAAGGAGCTGGCGCAGGGCTCTGAGAGGCCTTGCATTGAACCCATGGATGATTTGGAGTCGCTTCTAAAAAGTGTTATTCTGAAGGCAACTCGGTCTCAAGTGTCAGCAAATCCTGGATCGCCACTGTTGGCGAAAGTGCGTGCCTCTTTGGAATTTTGGGAGGGAAGAGGCTTTATTGGTGAGGAATCTTTAAAAAGCATCTTCCATTCGACACGATACTCTGGTATTGGAGATTTTGTTCTTTGCCTCCCTCCCCGAAAGACAGCATATGAGAAATAATCGATGTCCCCTGAGCGCCCTTTGATTGGTGGTCATAACTCAAAGATGCCATCACCCCCAAATGACCTCCCTTCCACCTCATTCCAAAGCCCTTATGCAAGGAAAACTCGTCCTCTACTTGGTCAACATCCGCAAGGAATTATCTTGTTTGGTGAGGATAAGGAGGAGGAGGAGGAAATGGAAGAAAAGGAGGGAGTGGAGGAGGAGGAGGAAGAGTAAGATGTGGAGGACTGTTGTGTATTCTGACATGTTACTTATTAATAATTTAATCTTACTAAGTTATTTTCAAAAATTTTCCTCACCACTTTATGCCTCCCTCTCCGCCTCCCTCCCCCTTCCTCCCTTTTTATTTTTAATGAACCAAAGATGAAACCAACAAACTACAAACAAAAAATTAATTCCAACTTTTCACACCACAACTCTCAACACAAACTCCGTGAGAAAACATAAATTAATATTTTATTCAAAAGATGTTTCTAGCACATGAAAAAACTAACTGGAATTATTGTGATGAGTTTTTAGAAATCAGAAAAAAGTTACACATGCGCCCAAGATGTAGATACAAAAGGCGTGTTTTAATTCGCACGTAGTAAGAATTTGTGCTAGAACCGTCTTTTGTATATATATCCCTTCTGTTCATCTCCCTCCCTCACAGGGGTGTTGCTCCCCTTTCTCCTCCACCCAACCCTCTCCCCAAAGCTCCCTCTCCCAAACCCCCCAAACCCTTCTCTACCAAGGCCCCCTGCCCAACCCCCTCCTCCTTCTTCCCCCTTCTCTAGCCCTTCTCCTCCTCCTTCTTCTCCTTCTACCCAATCCTCTCTTTCTTCCCCTTCTCCTTCTTTGTCCCCCTCCGAGTATTCCTCTTACCCCCCCACTCAACCCCCTCCCC
>MUHK01002959.1:1502-19314 GCA_002151225.1 Paramoeba pemaquidensis
AAAAAAAAAAAAAAAAAAAAAAAAAAAAAAAAAAACCTGATGACAAATCAAGGGGCCATTTTTTCCAGTTGTAATATGGAATACAATCACCTCCAGTTTTAGTTGCACATTGCTTGTCATCTCTACTCGCTTGGAGCCAGGCCAAGTGCCACCTCTGCACGCCCCAGAAGCTCCTCTACACTCGCCACCCCCGCATCATTGATCACTGTGACCATGCCGTCGGTCATTTCCTCCTCCAATACCTCCTGGTACCCTGAACGGTTTGGCTGCAACAAGGTCATCCACTCTTCCACCTTCTTGTCCATCGCTGCATACTGTGCCACACACCGCTGTGCTGCGCGCTCTGTTGCAACGTCAGGGACAGGGGTTGTAATTTCCAAATATGTCACGCTGAAGGAGCTCGTGCTCAGCTTGTCTCGGATGAAGTCTCGCATTGACCGACGGTAGACTGCGTGTGCCACAATCAATCCGGGATGGTCGGGCGGTAGGGCAGAGGCCACCGCTAGCGCGTCCGTGCACATCGCCTCGTAGAAAGGCGAGTAGGCTTGGGGTTCGTCTGCAACCGATGCTTCCTCCGCCCGGAACTTGAGGAGGAATTCAGTGATGCTCTTCTTGCGCTCCTGTAACACCTCTGCTTCTTTTCCTTGTAGCTGGGGTCGATCACCTCCCAGTGGGTCGGCACCCAGTGACCATAGGTCCCCATCAAAGTGGGCAAAGCCATGCTTTGTCTTGAGGGCTTCTGCAAGAGCGCTCTTCCCTGCACCCTGCAGCCCAGAGATGAAGACAATTCTCTTTCCAATGTTTGAACCAGAAGACATCTCGCGGAAGGACCAAGGAAAAACGTCTTGGAAAAAAATCCTTGCTTCCTTTAAATAAATTTAAGATTTTTTAAAGTTTTAACCTCCACAGATCTTACGTTTGACAAATAAACTGGAAAATGAGAGAAAATGTGGTGGTGGTTGGCATCTGGGGATCAAACAAACAATCAAATTTTTCACAAAAGAAAAAGGAAGAGAAACGAGCAAACCTCAAAAAGAAAAAAAGAAATGAACATGCACTTCTGAGCAAACTGCATGTTTCTTGCAAGAAAGCAAACATTTTTCAATTTTTTAGTGCCCTAAATGGGGAATGGGCTTGAAACTTGAAAAGTCATTTAATCAGATTTTTTTTTTTAATCACAAATTTTACAAAATTTTACATGCCAAGACAAGGGCAATAAAGACGAGAAAACCAATCATCAGAGAGACAACCCAACCCCTTCCCTTCGCCGAGCCGAGACCCAGAAACGGCGCAAGATGATTTTGGACAGAGGAATAGAAGGACGGGGGACAGTTTGTTTCCGCAACTTATTTTTGGTTTGTTTCAAGATCATTCGTTTGGTCCAACTGGGGAGGGGAGGGGGTTGATAGGTTGGGAAATTGTTGTTGTGTGGGTGACGGAGTTTGTTTCTGGTTTCTTTGAGAATCATCGACTGGACCCAACTGGGGAGAGGGGGGGGACGAGGAAGAAGGGCGGTTTGTTGTTTCTGGGAAGAATTGGGTCGAAGGGCCTTTTTAGCTGCTTGGAGCCTGATCCATGAGGCCATAGGGGGAGGGTTGGGCATTGGGGAAGGGTTTGTTGGGTCTTCAGGAGACGAAGAGGAAGGGCATGTTTTCAAAGCAGAGCGAATCGCCGACTCTATCAGCCACTGCGGGAGGATAGGGGGGGTAGGAATCTCTTGTGTTTTTGCGGCTTGTTCCCCTTGTTTCTGCTCAGCTTCCTTCTGCAGCCAACAACTCCGACACACGATCTTGAGGATGGCCTTTTTGTTGTGGATTTCACGCCAAGCACGCACCGTAGAAGCCTTCTTGGCGGGATTGTCCAGTTGGGAGTATCGAAATTTGCAAGCAGTCGCAGTCCTTTGGAGCTCTCGGATCTCGAAGAGCATCGCTGCTGTGGTGGGGACCGTCCCCAAGGCTCCCGCCATTGTTGATCCGTTTGAAAGGGAAGAAAAGTTATTAGAAATAATGGCGAAACGGGCACGAGAAAATTGTCGGAATCGTGTTTTTTGTCGGCGAAAAAGGCTTCCAGCAAAAGGAGATGTCTTTTTTGTCCATGCCATACACTCAAGTCCTTAGCATAAAGACTTCATACGAAAACACTGGCCACGCGTCATCTCGGAAAGGTAGTAAGGTCGTTTTTGTCTACTACGCGTGGTTAAAATGACCTGAACGGGGCGGTTTTGCTTATTCGCCGAACACAATTTTTTGGCGAAAGGAGGGTCGTTTGCGATGCCTTCGAAAAATTCCAAAAATTCAAAAGCCAAAGAAAATTCAAAGAAAAACGGGGATTGTTTACTCCAGCCAAAGACAATCAACGAAGCCGTTTGCCACATTCTGTTCCAGGTTGTGTGAAAATTAAGAAAAGAAAGAAATAAAGAAGGAAAAGTGCAAACCGGAACAAAAGTTTCCAGTTTGTTTTTCATGTGATACATCGCACCCTCCTTCCATTCCTTCTCTCGCTTCGGTCTGTGGGAGGGGTTGGAGAAGGTTTGGTGGTGGAACCATCTCTTTGCGGTAGCTCCATCTCCTGTCAGCCCACGCTATTCCCGAATCCCTCTGACCCCCCGGAGTTCCTCTTGAACTCCCGCTCTCTGGAGCCCATGGATTCTGTCCGTCATAAAAGGAGGGGGCGTCTCTCTCCATTCCTGGCTCTCTCCAATCCTGGTTCTCTCGGAAATAAAGACCCGATTGACGCCAGTTCGGGGGCGGATCACAGAACTGAGGGCTGGGGACATGTTGGGGGGCTCGACTCAACTGAGCACAGTACTTTGACAAGGCAGGTGATCTCATCTGGGGGCTCATACCCAAGCAGCCTCCTGTAGAATTGTCCATATCCCTCCCAGCCAAATGAAGAGGTGCATTTTGGGGGAGTTTTTGTTGTTGTTTTTGTTGCATATACTGGGAGAGGTGAGGAAGATTTGGCTGTGGTTGAGAATTTCTTGACAAAAGTGAAGGAGGTCTTTCATTCGGTGGGGCCACATGATAATTTTGAGGCTGTCCCATCCCCGAAGCCCGAGAAAAGATTTCAGCAGCAGGTGTCTTCTTGTTGTAATAAGCTTCAAGGCTCTTCTGGAGAGTATTTTGTGGGGTACATCGCCGTTTCCTTGGGTAGAGGGGTTGGCCTGGGCGATGGTGCTCTGCTGAACCAAAAAAAAAAATTGGTCAATAAAAGATTTCAATTTTGATGGGAAAAAATTTTTACCTCCTTCGACAAACATCTCTGCCGGCTTATGCGTCGGAGGGGGGCTCAGGCTGTCACATCGAGTTAAAAAATTGATTTCTTCTCGATAATTTGATATTTGTTGTGATATCTCTGGTACATCAGGGGGTGGGTCTGAAGTGGCAAGATGGGTTATGGTTTCTTCTGCTGTTGGGATCAGACAAACTGCTCCTGAAGTCAGAGAATAGCGATGACAACAACGAAGACAAGAGAGAACCTTTTTTTCGCAGCAAATCAAGTTCCTTGTTCTTTGGTTCTGGTCTTTTTTCAACAGAGGGAGTTGGGGTGAAGGCTCCGATCCATTTTTTGCAACAAGGATGTTTGCATTTGTCTTTGTGTTTGCAGAGATGTTTGCAAAGACCTTCTGGAGTTTCTTTCTGGTCATTTCGGACCCCCCTTGTTGAAGGTTTATCAACTACGTCACTTTCGGAGAGTGGGCCGCCTGACTCAGTGAGGTGGATCACTTGAGAGACGTCCATCCCAACTTATTGAAAAATAAACTTAAATTTCGCGGTTTGCAAAAAAGAAAACAAAAAAAAAAACCATAGTTTTCGTTCAATGCATAAACCATAACCTCGGGATCCTCCTCTATCGCGGAAAGCGGGAAGTTGGTTTTGAAAGTGGAAGATCGTGGAGAAAAATTCCTGAAGGGAAAGGTGAGACAAAAAGAAAAAGAAAAGAGAAGAAAAGAAAAGAGACTTTGTTCGTGATGTGAAAAGGAGGAGTTTCTTTCGTTCATGGAGAACGAGGACTCGAGAAAACTTCCCGCGGAATTTGTGGCGCTCGCAGTCGGACAAATTTTCGGACTGAACAGAGACAATCATTTCGACGGTCCCATTAACGATCGCAACTTGGATGGTCAAGAGCAGTTTGGGCCAAATTTTTTGGAGGTTTGCCTGCAGTAAGTTTCCTGCTGGGGGATTTCGCTTGAGGAGGCTCTCGATTTTCCTGGGATTCGCAGCTTCCAGCTCGCTGAACGAAACAATATTCCCTTGCATAAGGTTGTTTGCGAGTGCTGCTCCAATTCCTTCCAATTGACGACAAACCAGGGTGGAATCATACCACATATGCGAGTCGAGGCACTGTGACAGACGAATTGCATGGAGAAGAGGAGCTCCGAACTTTTTTTCTTCAAAGAAAGTAATCATGCATCGAATGATTCGAAGGGACGGGGGCAACAACCCCCCTGCTTCACTTCTGAGACTGATTTGGAAATTAGAGTGGTGGGTGGGTGGGTGTTAACAAAAGAGGAGATAATAATAACCCCTCTTCAAACCTCCAATCGTCGAACTTGTGGCCCGAAAAAAAAGCTTGGAACAGGATGCACACCTTATCCACAGAATCACGAACGAGCTTCCCAATAGAAAACTTGACAATCTTTTCGTTTTTGTTCAACTCATTTAAGGCCCGCTTCTCTCCTCTGCGAAGAACTACATTTTCAAACTCCGTTGCTGAGCACAAGACCCGAAACGTCGAATAAAAATCACTTCCTTCATCGAGTTGTGAGAACAGCTTCATTGTTGCATAGTTGGTCCGGTGGATGCAAAGAGTCTTCCCGAGCTTAGTTGCGAACAGCTCCCCATTTGATTGAATTATGAGACTGTGTGCGCGCATATCGTCCAGGACAAACCGAACCCACTCCTCAAGCTTTTCTTCACTCAGATTCTCGGAAAGTTTGTCCTGGTAAAACTCTGGCCTCAGCTGCAGTCGAACAAAAAGAAACGTACTTTTCACCCAAGCAACAGCGTCTTTTGGGAGAAGATATTAATAACAATACTTTGGCGCAGAGTCGAATTGATGCATAACCTCTACAATGAAAAGAAAGACAGAAAGAAAGACAGAAAAGAAACAAATAACAAGAAAAAAGACAAGGAAACAAAAACAAAAGGAAAAGACGTCTTCACAAATATAATATGGACCTTGATATTATCTTCTCCCAAAAGACAAAAAGATTTTTTTTGGTTTGATTTGTTTTGTTTTGTTTTGTTTTGTTTTGTTTTGTTTTGCTTTGTTTTGTTTTGTTTTGTTTTGTTTTGTTTTGCTTTGTTTTTTTCTTTTTTACCTTCCATGGTGCGGATGGTCCTCAATACCACCTCGCTGTTGAAGTGTTCAGCGAGAGAGTGATGAAGAGAGCTCTCAATAGTTTCTTGCCCCTCAATCATATTTCGGTATTTCTTGTCCCCAGAGGCGTCTGTTAAAACAATAGCCACACCCGAGGAATCAAATTGGGGTCTTCCAGCTCGACCTATCATTTGCATAATCGTGATACTGTCAATGTCCACGTAGGAACTCGATCGATAAAATTTTGTCCCACAGATAACCACTAAGTGAGCAGGAAGGTTGACACCCTGCAAAGAATGTGTAAATCCATGAAAGGGAGATACAATGATGGAAAAAGGTACCATGGCAAGCCCTGATGTACTACAGACAACTCGCAAATGGCCTGAAAGAAACAAATTTTGAACAATCCGGCGATCTTCTAAATCAAGGGCTGCATGATAAAATGCAATGCCATGTCGAAGACATTCTCCGAGCGACTTATCTTTCACTTGGGCTGACCGAAGTCTAACCTTAAAAAGTCAGTGCATGAAAGAAAGAAGGGGAAAAGAAGAAAGGATACGCTTGCGCCTGAGAAGGGCTTACAATGAACCCTTGCACAGAGTCAGAAATAATCTGTAGGGCTGCATCGGACGCAGATTTTCGAGAGCTGCAAAACTAGGTGATGGAACAGGACCTCAGCCCAAGAACAACAAAGAAAAAAGGAGAAAAATGAAACAAACCACCAAAGTCGGGCGAGAGTCGGAGTATTTCTGGATAGTCGACAACAATCGGAACTTCAAATTTCGATCCCAAAGAAACTGGTTCTTTGCTTCCTGGACCCTTTCAATAATCACGTTCTAAAGGAATAAAACCCATTGAGTATTTTATAAAACACACCAATGGTGTAATAAAGGGACCCAACCAAAGGAACAGGACGGTACTCGTTCCCAAATCTGAAAAAAAAAAAAAAAAAAAATTGAGCCAGCGTGAATAATAATTTGCGGAAAAATCAAGGGTACATTTTCACTCCTGTGTCAGGCGGAGCCCCAAGCCAATTTCCAATGTCCTTTGGGTGCAGAGATTAAAAGAAGTGATGAAGAACAGGCAAACAAATGAGAAGAGTTAACATATAAATTTGGTGCAGTAGCGCTGACTGCAATGAACCGGATCCCCATTTTACCTTCTTGGAGATTCCGGTGAGACCAAAGCTTCATTCGGGTAACGATTGCCTCTATCGCAAAGAAATAAATAAATAATATTGAATGAGGTTTGACAGTGTCAAAAAATTTACCCAAGCACGCCCCGCGACTCTCCGAGAGAATATGAACCTTTTTTTTGAGTTATTTTTTTTTTTTTTTTGTCAAAAGAATACGAACCTCATCGATGAGAACCACAGAAATATTGGACACAAGATCACTGGCATTATTTGTTCGAGTGAGCTGGTCCCATTTCTCTGGGGTACAGAGCAATATTTCAGAAGTTCGGATTTGGTCCGATGCCAAGCCTTCTGAAGTATCAGACGTCAACTCTGCGCAAGTGAGTCCCGCTCTCTGAAACTTTTTGTCCCAGTCTTCCTTGCGTTCCTTCGGTTTGTTTTTGTAGGGTCAAAATGTCAATGAGGTAAAAAAAAAACATGGCGATAAAATAAACAAGAACCTGGACAAGTGCCTTCAAAGGTGCCACATAGAGAACCTTTCGAGGAGCTCGTGGACCATTCAATTGAGAAAAAATTCGACAAATCGCAAGTTCAAAGATGACTGTTTTTCCTTGAATAGGGTCAGTGCTCCCTTTTGATGCAAAGACAAAAAAACAAGAAGGAATACCGCCGCCTGTTGGGGCTAAAAAAGAGTGAGAAGAAAAGAAAAAAATAAAAAAAAGCTTTTTTCCTTACCAGACACAACAAGATTTTCATCTGTTCGGTAGGCGTGAAGAAAACATTGGGACTGCATAGCATTGAATTGGGCATACGGAAAAACGGACTGGCACAGTCTTGGTAAGCTTCAAAAAAACAAAGAGAGCGCACCAACACAAGCAAAAACCTGATATTGCGTGTTCTCAAAAACATCAGAAACTCGAACACAGTCGACCCCATGGTCTTGATATCGTGGTTCTGGTCTCTGAATATCAGATTGTCCTTGTTCAAATGCTCCTTGGCCTTCGTTGAAAGGCAGGTCAAGCTCTTCTGATGACAAAGTTAGAAGGAAAAAAACAAACAAGAGAGAGAAGAGACCTGGGAGACGAATCTTGCGTTTTCTCCCAGGGGAATCAAAATCATCGATTGTATCTTCGAGGGTCCTACCAGCATCTTTCTTGGAAG
Organism: Paramoeba pemaquidensis; assembly: GCA_002151225.1. Taxonomy (NCBI): domain Eukaryota; phylum Discosea; class Flabellinia; order Dactylopodida; family Paramoebidae; genus Paramoeba; species Paramoeba pemaquidensis. Next base: position 9,121 of record MUHK01002959.1, read on the forward strand.
AGTCTGGAAGAAGAAGGCGCCTTTTTCTGGGGGGAGCGAGAGAGACACGAGGGGGAGGTTTGGGGGGATCTTCATCAGGAAAATAGGAGCCAAAATCAGTTCCTTCCATTGCTTTCTGTGAAACAAGAGGCAAAGCACCAGGGACGAAAAAAGAAAAACTTCCTTTGCCCAGTCTTCATCACCCAAAGTTCGCCGTCGTAAAATCGAAACGATTTATTGGTTGGGTTTTTTGACAAAATGGGAGAGTTAAAGGAATAGGAACATCATAAATATGCAATTATTTTCTTTGGTAATCCCAAAATTTGCAAAAAAAAAAAAAAAAAAAAAAAAAAAAAAAAAAAAAAAAAAAAANAAAAGGAAAAAAAAAAAAAGGAAAAAAAAAAAAGGAAGGGGGTTGTGGGAAGATTTGAACTTCCATCCCCTCATTTTACGTATATGCGATTACCTCAGAGTAAATTGAGTAATTGAAAACTGTACCAGTTAAGGCACAATGAGGTGCTCTCCCATTGAGCTACACTCCCAAGTGAATTGAGTGTGAGTGGTTTGGGGGCTGTTTTAGAGGGGGAAGGGGAGAGGGGCAAAAGGGGTTGTGGGAGGAAGTGAGGTTCGAATCGAAAGAAACGAAACGTTGTTTTTCGGTCAATCCCAAAGTTTTTCTTGATTTTTCTTTTCTCGTTGCGATTCACCTGCAAAACCGACCTGTCGCTCAATCTCCTCCTTCTGGTCAGCCGGGAACAGAATGTTCAACTAAGTCATCAAACGTTTGTTAATCTTGAGCCTCTCATTTGCGAGAAAGAGGAATTGCGACATCAAAAAGAACGACTGGAAATTCAAGTGCGCCGATTGGAGGAAGACAATGGAAGTTGTTTGGGGTGATTGCCCTTCACATTTCTTCTTAAACTTTTCAAGAACCTCGTCAACCCAACTACCATCACAACACTCAACCACCTTCCCCAGTCATAAACAACCAACATTATCCTTGCTGTCCAATTCGATATTTCATGTCTTTTTTTCCGAAATACCTTGTGAGGTCACCATCAGTAATTTCTTCAGTAACTTTTGTTAGGAGTTTTTAAATAATGGTGGAGATTAAATTTTTTACCATTATTATAAACAAACACTATAACAAACAACATCGCTCTGCTGTTGAAATCCGACATGAAAACTCATTCTTACCATTTTATTACCCAAAAAATAGAAAGCCATTTCGAAAAAACGCCTTTGTAAGACCTTGATGCCCATCGAGTGGTTGATGGGCATTTCGTGACACATCGTGTTGTGAGCCATTTTGGACGTTTTGGGAGTGTTTTGTGAAGCTCAACAGGAATTTGCCCAAAAGCGAGCGATCTACGTTCTCCGGCCGCTTTTGGGTTGTCGATGGTGATCCTTTCTTTCTTTTTTTTTGGAGACAAAAGAATTTAGCAAGTGACCATTGTTTGAGAAAACAAATCGGAAACCAACAGTTTTTAGCACCCTAAAAAAAAAAAAAAAAAATGGAAAAAATTGAAAAACGGTTGCCCACGGTTGAGCGCACAAATTTCAACCAAAGGAGGCTTTCTCTTGCAAGAAAAGAAGGTTGGAAAGAAGGTTGGGGTTCTTCTGTTTTCTGATGACTGACTTCTTTTTTTTTTTTTTCGTCGTAGCCTTTTCTTCCTTGGCTTGTTGAGCAGTCATGGGAAATACCGGTTCCAAAAAGATCAAGAGCGCAGCGAAGAAGGAAAAAACGACCCTCTCCCTTCACAGCGAAGGTATCAAGAAATTGTCGGATAAAATTGGGAGATGTGTGTTGTTGCAGGAACTCATGTTGGACGGAAACAAACTCAAAGAACTCCCACCCCAAATGGGAGAGTTGAAAGCCCTCAAGCGTCTGAACCTTTTTTCCAACAAGTTGAAGGCACTTCCTGATGAAATCACCCAATGCTGTGCCATCGAAGATTTGAACTGCTCTACCAACAAAGTAAGTTTTTTGTTTTGTTTTTGTTTTTTTGTTTTGTTTTTTCTCTCTTTCAAGCACCCCACACGACACACCCTTTTTTTTGGTGGGAAAAGGATGGGTATTGGTTAAAAATTTGGAGATTAGTTCTGACCTTCCCTTTTTTTCTTCTTTTCTTTTCAGATCACACAGCTTCCTCGTGGTATGGGTGGTTTCAATGCGCTCCGGCTCTTGGATTTGAGCCAAAACCGATTGACAGAGCTTTCTCGACAGCTAGGATATATCCACACCTTGAAAGAGCTTTACGCCAGCCACAACAAAATTCGAGAGGTCCCTCCTGAGCTTGGAGATTGCAAAGCTTTGGAACGTTTAATGCTCTCTCACAACGAAATCGATAGAATGCCCGAAGAGATTGGTCAGTGCCAACAGCTCCACACGATCGACCTTTCTTTCAACAAACTTAACCTCCTCCCTCCGGACTACGCCCGCATCCACAACATCAAAATGATCAAATTGGCCAATAACCCCCTCGACCCGGACTTGAAGGAGCAGGTCAAAGGTCGCGTCGACAAATGGGACGCGCTCCAGAGCTACCTCATTTCTCCCGAGTACGACAAGAAATGGTTTGACTATCAAAGAGCAGAGGATGCTGATGAATCATTTGATATGTCAGAAGGTGGTGTAGGGTTGATTGATGATTAAGTACCATAAATTAAAATCGTGTTTTTATTAATCACCTCTACCTCGCTGATCCCAAGATTCCCTTTTGACCAGGAGGTCGTGGGCATTGTGATTTATTTTCGGCGTTTTGATGGCAGCTCCGCAACGATGGCAGTGGGGCTGCCTGGTCGTTCTTTGGCGAGATCGTCAGCACTCTTCCTCTTTTGTGGTGGAGGAAGAGAGAAAGAGAGAAAGAGAGAAAGAGAGAAAGAGAGCCAGACATTGTATGTGTTTTGCATGTATTACCCTTCATTTCAAACTCGACAAAGTTGAACCCAACTTTGTGGCAGTTGTTGTCGAAAGAAAAGAAAGAAAGAAAGAAAGAAAGAAAGAAAGAAAGAAAGAAAGAAAGAAAGAAAGAAAGAAAGAAAGAAAGAAAGAAAGAAAGAAAGAAAGAAAGAAAGAAAGAAAGAAAGAAAGAAAGAAAGAAAAGAAAGAAAGAAAAGAAAGAAAAATCCTCGGTTTTTTTCTCACGAAAAGAACCAAATCCGAAACTCAAGCACACCCCCGAATTTTGGCGGCAAATTTAGCAACACAAAAAAGTGGCTAATTTTTTGTGTGGGTTTGCATACAAATGTATTTCTGGCACGCATTTATCTTTTGCGAAATTAGGGTTCATTTTTCTTTGCCGTTGCTTGAAAGGGAGTTGATACTCCACTTTCTTTCTTTTCTTTCCCTTGGTTTTTTTTTTCTTTTTTCGTTTGTTTATTTGTCTTTTCCCTCCCTTTTCTTTTTTTTTTTTTTCATCTTGATAGCCGTAGAAGACGAGCGGAGGGGAAGAAGGGCGGGAATAGGGGCGGATCAAAAGGGGAAGGAAAAACAAATTGTCGAAGGAAAATATGGAGGCCAAACCAGCATGGAAAGACATAATGAAGCAGGAGGGGGTGGATGACATGACTTTATTAACAAAAATCAACAATGATGCAATTGCCCACAACCTCAAGGAGCGCTTTGAGGCAGATGTAATTTACGTTCGTTCTTTCATTTTCTTATTCTTATCCCTTCCTCCTTTTCAAACTTGTGAAAAACAGACAAACATTGGAAATGTATTGATTTCGATGAATCCGTACAAATGGGTGAAGGGCTTATACTCAGAAGAGGTGATTCATGATTATGAGGTTTGTTTTGTTGTTTGCATCGCCTCTTTCTTTTCCATTAACTTCTCTTTCTTTATTCGTAACAAAAGGGAAGAAGTCGCATCGAAATGCCCCCTCACGTGTATGGGGTTTCTGAAGATGCCTATCGCTCGATGATGACTGAAAAAGACAATCAATGTATCATTATCAGGTACGCTTCGACCCTTGAAATTGGATTTCTAGTCGCTAATTTTCTCACTTTCTCATTTTCCCACTCCCCTCTCCCCTCCCTTTTTCAGTGGAGAAAGCGGAGCAGGAAAAACAGAAGCAGCCAAAAAAGTAATGGAGTATGTAGCTGCTGTGAGTGGGGGGGAAGACGAAGAAGAGGAAGCGGGGGGGGTGGAGCATGTTAAACAAGTGATTTTGGAGACAAACCCTTTGTTGGAGGCGTTTGGAAATGCGAAAACCCTTCGAAATAACAATTCCTCTCGATTTGGGAAGTATTTTGAGATCCAATTTACTTCTCAGGTGGGGAAGGGGAACGGGGGAAAGGGGGAAAGGGAGAAAGGGGGAAGGGGAAAGGTGGAAAGGAGGGAAAGGGGGTCTGAGTTTTTCATTTCTTTTTTTCTCTTTTTTTTCTTTAGGGTCAACCGTGTGGTGGTAATATCAAAAATTACCTTTTAGAGAAGTCGAGGTGGGCTTTTCTTTCTTTCTTTCTTTCTTTCTTTCTTTCTTTCTTTTAATGGATTTTACAGAGTTGTTTATCAAATTTCTGGAGAGAGAAATTTTCATGTTTTTTATCAATTTTGTAAGGGCGCCACAGATGAAGAAAAGAGTTCGTTCCCTTTTCTTCGCTCTTTTCTTTCTTTCTTCGAAATAGTTCTCATTTTTTGCTCTCAGAATCCTTTGGTATCAACAACCCACAGGACTTCACTTACCTTGCATGTAATTCTTCTTCCTTCCTTCCTTCCTTCCTCCCTTCCTTCCCTTTCTTATCTCCAATAAAAACAAAAACAAAGGGGGGAATTGCTATGATGTTGACCACATGGATGACAGCAGAGAGTACAAAGATATGAGGAATGCTATGAATGTCATCGGTATTTCTGCTGAGGTGCTTATTTCAATAGTGTTTACACACAATACATGTGTGCAAACAGACACTCATGTTGCATACACAACATTTTGCTCCCTTTTAAATGCTTGTTTAAACAGGAACAATTGGAAATTTTCAACTCTTTGGCTGCTATTATGTGGTTAGGAAATGTTGATTTTAAAGAAAAAAAGACAGGTTTTCCTTTCCTTCTCTCCCTCCTTCCGCTCCCTTAACCATCTCTTCAGAAACTTCTTGTGTTTCCAACCCTGACACTTTAGATTATGTGAGTTCTCTTCTTCAAGTTCCTGTTGAGTTCCTCGCTGCTGGTGTTACTACTCGAACAGTTGAAACTAAAAAAGGTTCCTTTCACACACACAGTTTTGTTATAATTTTCTGACACCCTTTTCTCTTCCCTCCTCCCTTTTGAAAAGGAATGGCAAGGGGTACAACGTATAATGTTCCTTTAAATACGGAACAGGCTTACTCTGCAAGAGATGCCTTGGCGAAAGGGATTTATTCCCTGATGTTTGATTGGTTATTTTCTCATTTTTGTTTTTATCGGTGAATCCATCGATACAGGTTCGAAAGAGTGTGTTAATTAATCCCTCCATAATACAGGTTAGTTGTTGTTGTTAACCGGCAACTCTCAAAATTTTCTTCCGAGGCCTCTCTTGTAATCGGAGTGTTGGATATCTATGGCTTTGAAGTGTTTGAGCACAATGCTTTTGAGCAACTATGTATCAATTACGTCAATGAGAAATTACAGCAAATTTTTATTGAGTTTACTTTGAGATTGGAGCAGGTTTGGAGGACACACATGCGCATTCAATCCCGTACATGTACACAATATTGTCAGAATTGTAGTGCTTGCAATATTTCTAACTCTCATCCCTTTCCTTCTTTAGGATGAGTATGTTAAGGAGGGGATCAAATGGACTCCTATTGATTATTTCAATAACAAAGTTGTATGCGATCTTATCGAATCGAAGAGTCTCCCTGGTGTTTTTGCAGGTACAATGACAAACACAAAAACAATCCCACACCCACACCCACCCACACCCACCCGTCCACACCACACTCACATTTTTTTTAACCTTCCTTTCTTCCTTTTCCCCCCCAGTTTTAGATGATGTTTGTCGGACTGTTCATGCTGATACGAAGGGAGCAGATAAATCTTTTATGCAGAGATTGGGGCAATGCGGTAAAAATGCCAACTTTCAGTTGAGAGGAGACCATTTTTTGATTAAACATTATGCTGGGGATGTGTCTTATGAGGTAACACATACACAGAATGCAGAAACACAATTTTTTACATCCTCACTCCCCCCCTCCTCCAAATAGGCTCCAGGAATGATTGAAAAAAACAAAGATCAGCTGAGTCAGGATTTGATTGATTGTGTACGAATGTCTGAAAATCAATTTTTGCAGCAGCTGTTTAATGAAATGAGCAATTCTAAGACTACTGCCGGGCATAAGGTGAGGGAGAGACGGGGAGAGAGAAGAGAGGAATTGGTAGGAATTTTTCCTTTCTTATTTTCCTTGCTCTCCCCTTTTTTTCCTTTTCTTTTTTTACCTTCAGATCAAAGCCTCTGCAAATGACCTCACGGCCACCCTTTCGAAATGTATGCCTCACTACATTCGCTGTTTAAAACCAAACGATGACAAAAAACCGAATTCGTTGGACCATAAAAGGGTTATGCACCAAGTTCAATACTTAGGTAGACACACATACACAATCCGATACACACCTTAGTTTACTGATTTTTTGACATTTTCCTCTATCTCTTCCTCCCTCTTTTTCTCAGGGTTGGTGGACAATGTGAAGGTGAGAAGAGCAGGGTTTGCGTATCGAACAGTATTTGAGAAGTTTATGAAAAGATATTTTTTAATATCGTCGAAAACGTCATATGCTGCGAATAAAATTTGGGAAGGTTTCTTTCTCTTTCTCTTTCTCTTTCTCTTTCTCTTTCTCTTTCTCTTTCTCTTTCTCTTTCTCTTTCTCTTTCTCTTTCTCTTTCTCTTTCTCTTTCTCNGGATTGAAAGAAGGGGGTTTTTTGGGGAGAAGGGGGGGAGTGAGATTTTTTTTTTTTTTTGAATTTAGGATAACAATAAAAATGTAAAAATATCACCAAAAAAAAAAAGAAAAAATGAAAACTTAAACAAAATAAAATAAAAATACAAACAATGTGAATTTGGGAGATGAATAACGTCCAAATACTGATTTACATGGTATTCTGTGTCCATTTTTTCATAAAACATGTACTGTCCCGCTGCTTTTTCTGAGTCGTATTTTATGATGACCTGGTGTTTGGTGGGGTTGGTGGTGTTTGGTGGTGTTGTTGTTGGTGGTGTTATTGTTGGTGGTGTGAGTGGAAAATTGATATCTTTAGGTCTCTCTCTCTCTCTCTCTCTCTCTCTCTCTCTCTCTCTCTCGCCTCACACGTATTTTTTTCAGAGGTAAAAAAGAGAGAAATCGATTGAGTTTATTGTCTATTCGAAAATTTTATGGAGATTATTTGGATGTCAAAAAAAGACAACCAATCTTACAACAAATGGGGCCTGGTTCTAACATGGAAAAAGTTATTCTTTCTTTTTTGATGATTCTTATTCTTATTGTGTCGTGGCCGTTTTTCTATCCACTCACCCCACACCCACAGATTCTTTTCTCCTCCCGAGGCAAAGTCGTAATTCATCCGGGGATGTTGCGAGCCAACAAAACTATGCCCAGATACGTTGTCCTCACTGAGCGCTACTTCTCTCTCATCTCTCTTGTTTCCAAGAAGGGAGAGATGGCATTGGATCGGCAGGTAGCTATTGGGGTCATTGAGGAGGCTTGGCTGAGCCCTTTCGTGGACAATTTTGTTGTTTTGAAGGTAGGTGGGGCCGTAGTAGGTGGGGGGGGGGGAAGAAAATGAAAAAGTTTTGTTGCTTTGGCTGTGCTTTTTGTTGTAGCCTTCTGAACTCTTCCTCTCTCCCTCTTTCTCCCTCCAGATCCCTTCTGAGATGTGGGACATTGTTCTGGAAGTTGAGTACAAAACAGAGCTTATTTCGTGGTTGTGTTTGAAAGGAAAATTAACCCCTTCTAATGTGTTTTTTAGCGATTCAATCGAATATTTCAAGGCAAAAAAAGCAAAAAATAGGATTAAATTCGTGAAGGATGAGAAGCCCAGGGGATCGAAAGTAGTGAAAGAAGGGGAGGAGGAGGAGTTGTTCAAAAAGGACAAGGTGACGATCGGGAGAGGGTTGCCCTCTTCGTCCCAGGTTTTTTTATTTTATTTTTATTTTTAAATTTAACTCTCCCTCATCTCCTCTTCCTTTACTCAGGTCGCACAATTTAGCAAAGAAGGAAGACCCGTACAACAGCTCGTCCAGGTTGTAAAAGCTGAAGAAAAGAGACCAGAAAGAACGAGAGAGAGAAAGAGGGGGGCAGGGAGGTACAATGACGACTCTCCCTTCCCCCGAGGGAGACCTAGGGGGAGGGGAGGGGGGGCACCTCGTGGGGTGGGAGNGGGGAGTGGGAGGGGGGCCAGCGCGTGGAGCAGGACCTGGGAGGGGGGGGAGGGGAGCGCCTCACGGGGTTGGAGGAGGGCCTGCAAGAGAGGGAGGGGGGGGCTTGCCAACTCCTCCTACAGAAGAAGTTGGAGGAGGGGGGAAATTTTTGGGGAAATGCAAAACTTTGTATGCTTATGATGCCGTGGAGGATGATGAGCTTACCTTTGAGGCTGGGAAAATCATACAAATTCTTTCAAGAGAGGATATGTGGTGGACCGGGGTGTTGGAGGAGAATGGGAAGGAGGGGGTGTTCCCGGGGAACTATGTGAAGGAGTGTTGAGAGAACTTTTTGGGGAAAGGAGGGGGCTTTAGGTGAAGCACATTATGTGGAGGGTTTTGGGAGGAAATGGAGGCGGAACAAAAGAGAACTTATTGGTTCGGATTTGTATTTTTTTTTTTTTTTGAGAAAGAAAATAAATCTCCTCCTGCACACACAAAAACAATTGAAACATGTTTTCCTGGGACAAGGGGCCATAAATATTTTTGAAAGATCTTTTGAAGAATCTTTCAATGCTTTTAAATCATATTTTTATGGAGGAAAATGGAGGGTCAGAAGGGGAAACACATAAACACCCACAAACACACACAGAAAGAAAGATTCTCACAGAAAGAGACAAAAACCAACGCCACTGGGAGTATTACGAAGTTCTTCGGTTTCACAAATAAAAAGTTCGACGTACATCACGAAACAAAAGATAAGAATCCCTTTTTTAAAAATTGTTATTGTGTGACTCAAATTTGTTGTTCAAAATGAGGGATTTTATTCAAAAACACCAAAGCAAAACAACTATTTTTTGCCCAAAGAAAGCAAGCACAAAAAAACATTGATGATATCAAGGAACAGCTTACTGGGGACATGAATGAGGAGAAAGGAAGGAAGAGAAAGGAAGAAAGGAAGGCAAAAAATGAAGGGAGGAAGGGAGAAAAAGAAGAGCAAAATTACGTGGCTGCAATCACCTCTCCCCCAGGAACCGTATAAAGATCGCTGTTGCAAATAAGAGAAATATCAAACAAGAGCAGAGCAGAGTACAAAATAACACCTGCCATTTCAAATGAGACGAGGAATTTAGCAGAGGGGAGGGAGGGAGAGAGAGAGGGGAGAGAGAGAGAGAACCGAGAAAGCTGAAGATCGTTCCATACACATTCACCCAATACCCAAAAATGAGAGGGAAGAAAAGGAAAGAAAATAGTGCGGTCCACAAAATTGCCCAGCAACTGCTCAAAAGAAGGTCACAACACAAACACAAAATCACACCAAAAATCAAAACAAAGCAAACAAAACAACCCAACCAAACCAAAATAAAAAACAAACCACATCACAACAAGTTTCAAAGCAGAAAAGCTCATGTCATCCTTTGAAATAAGAGCATAGCCGATCAAACCGATTGTGACAATCGCAGTGGAAAACAAAGCTTTGGTTTGTGAGTGAGTACGAATTTGTTTTGTTTTGTTTTCGTTTTTTTGTTGTTATGCAAAGAGAGGGAGGGAGCGGAAAAGAAGAGAAAACCATTTAAAATAGCAGGTCCAGAGTAGGGCAAAATACAAAGAGCAACAAGAAATCTAGAAAGAAAGAAAAAACAGATAAGAAAAAGGAGAAAGTAAAAGGCAAGAAAGAAAAGAATTTCAAACGCTATCGTGATCGTGAACAAAGTCAACAAAATAAAATTCAAGGGTGCTTTCTCCCGGAAAGCAGACAAAGCATACACGAGAGAAAACATCAAAACGATACCAATAAGCACAGACCACCAAGGCATCACTAGGGGAAGAATTTTAGTGAGAGAGAGAGAGAGAGAGAGAGAGAGAGAGAGAGAGAGAGAGAG
>MUHK01002980.1:8717-22180 GCA_002151225.1 Paramoeba pemaquidensis
AGGAGGAGGAGGAGAAGGGGGAGGAAGAGGAGGAGGAGGAGGAGATCGGGGACATTGGTGAAGTGGATGCGGAAGGATTGGAGGAGTATTTCCAAACTGTGGCGGTGGGTTTGTTTGACAAATCTTCTCTTCTTGCCCACCTTCGTTCTCTCCAAGCTTTTGCTCTTTCTTTAGTCGGAGAAAAGAAGGGTGAGGAGGGGAGAAAGGTGATGTTGTGGGTGGCCCAGAGGTAGGGTGTTTTTGTTTTTGTTTTTGTTTTTGTTTCTCTCTCTTCTTTTCTCTACTTTTCTCTTTCTTTTACTTTTTTCTGAACTTCCCCTCTCCAGATTCAAGCTCTTGTTTCCCCTTCTTCTCCAACACTCCCTCCTCTCTCTCTCTTCTTTAACTGAATCTATCACTTTTCACCGAATTTTCTGCCGCTGTTCCTCTGTGATGATTCGTTTGTTCAGCACACTTTTTCAGAAAGGGTTTTGTGAGCCAGAAACAGAAGAAGGAGAAAGTGGAGATGTGGATATGGAAGCAGGAGGGGCGGGGTTGGCAGAAGGAGAAGGAGAGAAGGACGTGAGCGAGAACTTCAGTAAGGAAGATGAAGAAAAGCTGACGGAGAAGGGACAGGACAGTAAAGAACCAGAGAAGAAAGATTTAGATGAGGAGGACGCCGGGGTGGAGATGGAAAACGATTTTGATGGAGAGATGTTTGATAAGGAGAAGAATGAGGACGGGGAAGAGGAGGAGGAAGAAGAAGGAGAAGAAGAGGATGTAGATAGGGATATGGGGGATATAGATAGCGACCAGGAAGATGTTGTTGATGAAAAGATGTGGGGGGATGAGGATAACGAGGAGGATATTGATAGAGGAGAGGAGAAGACAGAGAGAAGGGACGGAGATGAAGACCAACAACAAGAGGAGGCTGAATTGATGGCAAAAGATGCGGAGGACCTGGATTCAGATCCTTCAGGAGAGAAGAAAAAGGAAGAAAAGAAGGAAGAAAAGGAGCAAAATGAAGACAAAGGCGAAGAGATGGAGACAGGGGGAGAAGAGGGGGAGAAAGAGGAGGAAGAAGAGGAAGAAGAGGAAGAGGGGTGTGTCCATGAGGAAAAATACGACGAAAATCAACACGTCCCGCCAAGGCAGGATCCTGAGGATCTCGCTCTTCCAGAAGATTTGGAAATTGACGATGAGGGAGGAGAGGAAGGGGGAGAGGAAGAGGAGGAAGGGGGAGAGGAAGAGGGGGAGGAAGACAAGGGAGGGGATAACCAACCTCCAGAGAAATTTGTGGAGCAGGATGGGGAGGAGGAAGATGGGAATGAAGAAAAGGAGGGCAAAGAAGAGGAAGAGGAGAAGACCGCCCCAGAAAGCGAAGAAATGAAAGAAGAAGAGGAAGAGAAAAGAGACCAAGAGAATGAAGACGAAGAAGAACAAGAAGATGAAAAAGAAGAAGAAAAAGAAGACTCTGCAAACAGTGGGGCAAGTGGAGAGAAAGGAGACAATCCAAATGAAGACAACCCAGAAGAGAACAAAGAAGAAGAAAAAGAAGGAGGAGAAAAAACGCAGAGTGCAGAATATGAAGAAGTGGGAGAGGGAGTAGAGGATAAAGAGGCGAATAGTGCAATTTCAAGTGGGAGTGCGGAGGGGCAGGATGCGCAGGATGAGGAAGACAACCAAACTCAAGACCAACAGCAGAACGATGCGTCCGCCGACTCCAATGAGATGAAAACCGGGAAGAGCTCAAAGGATGAGTCTTCTTCATCAGCGCAAAGGTGTGTTGAAATTGTTTTTGTTTTTTGTTTTGTTTTTGTTTTGTTTTTATTTTGTTTTTTTGTTTTTTATTTTGTTTTTGTTTTTTTCCCTCTAATTTCCCCTTCTTTTAGACAAGAACGAATGGAGTATAACCCCCAATGGAATGCCGGAGACTCCCTCAAAAAGTGGAAGGAAAGATTAAATGTTCTGGAAGGAAAAGAAGAGGAGGCCCAAGAAGAACAGAAGGAAAAGAAAGAAGGAGATGAGGAAGGAGAAGAGGAAGAAGGGACAGCAGAGCAGTACGAGTTTGCAGATAAGGATGAAGAAACACAGGCACAGACCCTTGCTCCTGCCCCCCCAGACCCCTCCTCTGCTCCCACGATGGATCCAGAGCTGGACCCAAAGGTTTGTTGTTGTTGTTTTTTCCCTGATTTTTTGTTTGTTGTTGGTTATTGAACTTCTTCTTTTGTTTTGTTTTGTTTCATAGGCCGAGGATGATGACGTCACAATGGAGGACCAAACCCCCTCTTCCTCTTCCTCCTCCTCCCCCCAAGAAGAAGAAGAGGGAGAAGACCAAGACAAAGAAGAGGGAAGTGAAAACCCCAAAAAAGAAAAGAAGAAAGGGGGAGACGAAGACGAGGATGACGATATGGGAAGGGAAGAGAAAGGGAAAGAAAAGGAGGAAGGAGAGGGGAAGCCTGTTCCTTCCCACACCTCCAATCAAATACAAACAAAACGTGATCATTATGGTTTGGATGAACCCCTTCCCCTTCCCCCTCTGGATCCTTTGGACGTTCAACGGATGAGAGATGAGATGGAGGAACATCTTATGAGACTCCAACAAGACCCTTCTCTCTTGGAAGAGGTTTTTTAAACTTTTCCTTTTTCTGCTCTCCCGAAATATTCTAACTGTTTTCATCAGGGACAAATTGTTTGGGAGAGTTGTAAAGCCCTCACAACAAGGCTGTCTCAGGATTTGTGTGAACAACTTCGTCTGATTTTGGAACCCACTTTGGCTTCAAAATTGAAGGTTTGAATGCTTTTCATCCTCCCCCCNCCCCCCCCCCCCTCTCTCTAAAACTTTTGATTTAGGGCGATTATGCATCAGGAAAGAGAATTAATATGAAAAAAGTTATTCCTTACATTGCCAGCCACTTCAAAAAGGACAAAATTTGGATGCGCCGAACAAAGGTCCGTTTTTTTTGGGGGGGTTCCCTCTATGCCCACTCACCTTTTTTTTAGCCCGAGAAGAGAAATTATCAAATTATGATTGCTATCGACGATTCAGAGAGCATGGGGGAAAACAAAGCTGGGCAACTCGCTTGTGAAGCTCTCTCTCTTATTGCAACTTCTTTGGCAAAGCTGGAGGTGGGAGAGCTATCAGTCGTTCGTTTTGGAGATGGTGTTCAGGTTTGAAAGATTTTTTTCAGATGAAAAAAAAGCTGTGGTAGAAAGTATTAATGCTCCATTCCAGTTGGTCCACCCATTTGAGGAGCCCTTTGGAGATGATAAAGGCCCAAGTGTGATGTCGCAGTTTACTTTCAAGCAAAAAAGCACGAATGTTGCCCAATTTTTGGAGGTTTCTGTGGAAATGATGAAGCAGCAAAGGTTTTTTTTTTTTTTGGTTTACTTTTTTTCTCTTTCTGACCGATTTCTCCTTCCAGAATGGCTGCAACAAGTGGATTTGAAAACAAACAACTGATGCTTGTCATTTCTGATGGCCGTCTCGATGAACGAGAAAAAGTTGAGAAGTGGGTGAGAGAGGCACATTCACACAACCTTCTCGTCGTGATTATCATTCTCGACTCAGCCCACGGAAAAGATTCGATTTTGGATCTCCAAAGCGTCAGTTTCGAAGGGGGAAAATTGATGGTTTCGAAGTACATGGATAATTTTCCGTTTTGGTTTTATGTTGTGATCTCAGATGTTGGTGCTTTACCTGTGATCCTTGCTGATGCTTTGCGACAGTGGTTCGAGTTGATGAGCTGAAAATAAATAAATAAAGTGTGTGATTGCAATTTATCCACTTAATTTAGCGGTAGAACTCTAAAATGGGCTGTTGCCTCTTTTTGCCAGTCGCCCGTTTATGCAGGAAAAAGAGGAGGCTGCCCTTTTTCCTCCAGAAGGGCTCGCCTTGGCTGAGGAGTGTGGGATTTGTTTCGACGAAATCAAAGTCTTTGGTCGACTGGAAGTTTGTCGGCATCCCTTTTGTATGTTTTTACTTTTTTTTTTGTTTGTTTGTTTATTTGTGTTTGTGATGTTTGTGATGTTTGTTTTGTTTGTTTGTTACTTTTTTGTCTGTTTGTTTTGTTTGTTTGTTATGTTTGTGATGTTTGTGATGTTTGTTTTGTTTGTTTGCTTGTTTGTTTGTTAGGTTGGTTGGTTGGTTTTGAGTTATTTTTTCTGATTTCCCACAAAAGGCTTTCAGTGCATTTTCAAATGGAGCTCAATTCAGAATACTTGCCCTTTATGTAAGCAGCGGTTTTATTGCATCACCAAAGTCTTTCTTTCTCTTTCCTTTCTTTCTCTTTTCTCTTCTCACCACCTCCCACAGGAAGATGTAACGAACGCGAGAAAGAGAAAAAGAGAAGAAAAAATTCGAGTTTCTCACACAAGCCCAACCAGAGGAAGAGAACGTTTCGAATCCTTGAGGTAAAAAACCGCCCTTCTCTCCCAAAAATCCTTCCTTCTCATTTCTTTTCTTCTCAAAAATCTTTTAGTAGTCTGTTATTTCTGAGTCGAGGCCCCGCCACCCCTACAACCAGAAGACTGCCAGAAGAGGACGGCTTTCTTTCCCCCCCCATCTCCCGGCGACCGGTTTTAATTGACTTACCAGACGAATATGGGGAGCCCCTCTCTCCCTCCCTCCTCGCTCCCACTCAACAGCCTTTACTTGCCTCCCACACCCCCCCCCATGCACTCCATTTCCCCCCCTCCCCTTTCTTCACTCGACTCCCCACAGCCCACTGGGGGGGCGAAGAGTGGCTCACTCCCCAGCCTCCGCAAAGAAGGCGAACCAATCGAAAGCGAACTCTCCTTTCTCCTCTCCTTTTCTCCTCCAATGAGAGTGGTGGATTTCTTTCACCGCACTTTCCGTCACAATTCCAAGCTCCAAGGTTGGAAAGACCCCCTTGGAGGCTGGAGGGGGGCTCTTCACGTTCGGAGGTTTCTTCTCCCCCTTCACGCCGACGAAGATTGGAGGCATCTTTTTCTCTATCCCCGTCTCTTCCTCCTCCTTCCTCCTCTTCTTCTTCCTCTTCCTCTTCCTCCTCTTCCTCTTCTTCCTCTTCTTCCTCTTCTTCCTCTTCTTCCTCTTCCTCTTCTTCCTCTTCTTCCTCTTTCCCTTCTTCCTCTTCCTCTTCCTCTTCTTCCTCTTCGATGTTTCTTTCACCTACCCCTTCTTATTCTCTTTTTTCTTCCTCTTCCTCCTCCCCCCCTCTTACCCCCATCTTTTCTTCCCTTTCCCCTTCCCTCCCTCGTTCTCGTCGCATCTTACCTTCTCTTTCTTCTGCATCACCAGCTCTTTCATCCTCAAGAATTCCCCCATCCCCCCCGTCTATCTCTTCCCAGTCCCGATTTTCTCTTCCAAGACAATGCCCACAGGCCCCAACTATTCGCCCATTGCCTTCCCCTTCAATAGGATTCCCTTCCCCTTCTCCCCGTCCCTCACCCCTTTCGCTTTCCCCCTTGTAAAATTTTTGTAATACTTTTCTCTCCATTTTTTTTTACGCGCTTTCACCTTGAAAAAATGCCTTCAAAGACCGCGTTAGCGTCATTAGGAAAATACCCTTTCCCCCCCATTGCACAAAATTGTCTTACGCGGGCTGAAAGTCAAAAAAAAGCCTTTTTTGGGTTGGTGGAAGAAATTTCTTTTTCAAACCAGCGTCTGAAAAAAACACGTTGTCAAGCGCCGGTCCATGGACACGAGTGGTTTACCGCCAAAGCCACCAAGGGGAAAAAGAGTGCAAAGTGCTGCTAATTTCGATGCCTGGAGGCCCTCTGGTGGAGGCTCCCCCGATTTGCGGAGGGGCAGTGAGGTTTCTTGGTCCTCCGCTTCGAGAAGCGATCGCGCGCGGCCACCGTCACCCAAAGCCTCGAGCAGAAGGATCCAATCGCCCGAATCTACAACAACGGAAGCCCTCGCTCTCCCAAAACTTCCTTGCGACACAGAAAAAGAGAAGGTGACTCAGACAAGGGCAATGAAAGCGCAAAGTGCTGTTAATTCCGATGCCTGGGCGTCCCCTGGTGGTGGCTCCCCCAATCCGGAGATCTCTTGGTCCTCCGCTTCGAGATGTGATCGCGCACGGCCACCTTCACCCAGTTCACAACAGCTCGGAACTCCCCTAAGTTCAAGGATCAAATCGCCTGAATCCGCAAAAAAAGGAGACCTTGCCCTCCCAAAGACGAGACTTTCTCACGACACAGAAAACGAGAAGGTGACTGAGACAGGGGCGATGCCAGATTTTGCTCTCAAGGCAACAAACTCCAAGTCGCAGCAAACAGAAAAGGTCCCCTTTTCTCAATTTTCCACACTCTCCGAAGTGCCAAGTGCTGCTAATTTCGATGACTGGGTGCCCCCTGATGGTGGTTCCCTCTATTCGCGGAGGGGCAGTGAGGTTTCTTGGTCCTCCGCTTCGAGAAGCGATCGCACGCGGCCACCGTCACCCAAAGCCTCGAGCAGAAGGATCCAATCGCCCGAATCTACAACAAAGGAAGAAAAAGAGAAGGTGACCGAGACAGGGGCAACAAACTCCTTTGCAAAGTCGCAGCAAACGGAAAACGTCTCCTCTTCTCAACTTCCCATGAGAGCACAAAGTGCTGTTAATTTCGATGCCTGGGTGCCCCCTGGTGGTGGCTCCAATAGGGAGAGGGATAGTGAGGTCTCTTGGTCCTCCGCTTCGAGAAGTGATCGCGCACGGCCACCATCACCCAGTTCACAACAGCTCGGAACTCCCCTAAGTTCAAGGATCAAATCGCCTGAACCCGCAAAAAAAGGAGACCTTGCTCTCAAGGCAACAAACTCCGAGAAGTTGCAGCAAACAGAAACGGTCCTCGCACGACAGCTCGGAACTCCCCTTTGGAGATCAAAGAGCCAATCACCTGAACCCACAAAAGAACAAGACCTTGCTCTCCCAAATACGAGACTTTCTCATGACACAGAAAAAGAGAGGTCGACCAATTTTTCTTCGCAAAAGCCAAAGCCCTCTTATTTTTTTACCGGAATTCAACCGAACACTCTCCACGGCTATGAACAGGAGTATTTGAGCCTCCGTCAGTTTCTCACAGAGGCCACCGACACGAGCGAAGAGGTTGACATGCAGTCTCAGATCCTCTCGTCAAAGGGGATAACGAGCAAACAAGAGCCGGATCTCGAGTTTTTGAGGTGTGGGAAACATGATGACCCCCGCAAGATCTATACCCCTGTTGACAAAAGCGCCTCGTTCGATGAAAAACGGACTCCAAAACCCGACAAATTCCTAAGTCCATCATCCCTTAAAATTCCAATTAACAGCCCAAAGAGTTTGTTTAGGGCTTCTTGTGACTCTCCTCTCCTCAAATCACAAAGAAGAAAAAAGGAGAAAAGTCTTTCGTTGAGGCAGGAGAAGGAGGAGTCGGGTGTGGGGGGGAAATTGGATGAGAAATTGGATGGGGTCGGGAGAAAGTTTTGGGAAAGGGTGATTATGCATTTCGATTGGGACGAGCCTGGATTTTCGGTGCTTTGCGGGGTTTGTTTTTTTGTTGTGGGTTGTGGTTGGTCGTGGTGGTATTGTCTGTTCCTCAGCTCACCACCATTTTCCAGGAATATGGGAATGCATTCACAACGAACATCCTTCCCTTTCTCACTACAACTCAGAAGGTTCCTGTTCGCCCCTTCTTCCTTCCCCTTTTCTCTTGTCCTCACCTCTCATTTTTCAGGGAAGAAAACACCCCTCAGTCACCAAGTATATGCATGATATTACACTCTTGTTGCACTCGGAGATGGAAGAAGGCATACCCTCTCCCACTCCTTTGTGTATTTCTTTGATTGGGGATGAGGTCTCTTCTGAGTGGGTTCCAATAGCGCATAAAGTGTGGGAGACAACGAAGTGGGCAAAAGTTTTGCATAAAACAGCACAATACACGAAAGTCACTTTAGTTGAGAAGGAAATTGCGGGATTGAAGGTTTTGTTTTCATTTCTCCCCTTTCTTTTTACCCCTTTGCATCCTTTTTCTTGAGATCATTTTCTGGATTGTTTTCTACTCAATTGATTTCTTTTCTGCTTTCCTTTTTGAATAATGATTTTATCCTATTTCTTTCATTTTCATTTAACAGGAACTCGTCACAGCGTATATTCAGTACCTTCGAATGAAGCAGCCACAAGGAAGACAAACCCTCGAAAAAATGTGCTATTTTCTGTTGGAACACCTCTCTTCTCACTGCTTGGACCCGTGCAATTTATTTGTGGGATGTAACCCGTCTGAATTAGCGAGACGGCACCTGTTTGTTCCCGTTGTTGAAACTCGGTGGAAGGGTCACAAAGCGGAGGGGAAGCGGGACTCGGTTCTTGGATTTCTACAGAAAGGGTGGGAGAAGCAAAAAAACAGAGAGCAGGAGCAACAAAATCGAGCAAAAAGAGACAAGGAAGAAATAGAAATAGAAGGGGGGAAAGTTAGAAAAGAAGGAAAAAAAGAAAATGAAAACGAAAAAAACGAAAATGAAATAAGAGAAAAAGAAGAAAAAGAAAAAGAAAAAGAAAAAGAAAACGAAAACGAAGAAAACGAAAAAAGAGAAAAAGAAAAAGAAAAAGAAAAAGAAAAAGAAGACGAAGAAGACGAAGAAAACAAGAAAGGAGACAAAGGGGGAATAGACATAGAAGGGGGGAAAGTTAGGAAAGAAGAAAAAGAAGAAAAAGAAAACGAAGAAAACAAAAAAGACAAAGAGGAAATAGAAATAGAAGGGGGAAAAGTGAGGAAAGAAGAAAAAAAAGAAAACGAAAATGAAGAAAACGAAAAAAACGAAAAAGGAGACAAAGAGGAAATAGACATAGAAGGGGGGAAAGTTAGGAAAGAAGGAAAGAAAGAAAACGAAAACGAAGAAAACGAAGAAAACAAAAAAGGAGACAAAGAGGAAATAGACATAGAAGGGGGGAAAGTTAGGAAAGAAGAAAAAGAAGAAAAAGAAAACAAAGAAAACGAAGAAAACAAAAAAGGAGACAAAGAGGAAAGAGACATAGAAGGGGGGAAACTTAGGAAAGAAAAAGAAGAAAAAGAAAACAAAGAAAACGAAGAAAAAGAAAGAGATGAAAAAGAAAAAGAAAGACAGCCCAGCACAAACAAAGATAAGCAAGAAGGTTGCCTCTCGTTCCCCCTCGACTTCAAAGACTTCTTCCAGTTGTTAAATCGCTGGGAAGCCCTGAAACAAACCCCTGAACAAATTGCAGAGGAGGTTGCTTCGATTCTTTCTCTGCTCTCCCCCTCTGTTCTTTGCCCAGCCGGTTGCTATGTGATTGTGGATGCGGAATTAATTCCAGAAACAGTTTGGAGGTTTGCTATGGGAGAAAAATTGTTATTGATTGTTGTTGTTATTTTTATACTATTATTGTTACTGTTATTGTTCCTGTTTTTGTTCCTGTTTTTGTTTAGGTTATTGTTACTGTTATTATTGTTCTCGTTCTTGTTCTTTTTGTTTTATTTAGAGCGATTGATTGATTTTCTTCAGGCAATGGTTCTGGAATGAATATTTCGACCCGGAACATTTGTACAAGTCGATTATGCTTCGCTTGTCCAAGGCCCTTCTTCCTTCAGAGACACATGCACATGTTCTTCTTTACTTTTTCCCAGTTTTTCTATTTTTTCTCATTTTTTGGGGATGGATTTAGGTTTTTCTTGATTGCTTTGAAAAAAAGGAGGTAAGAGTCCCAGTAGAAGGTCTCTTCTACTACAATAGGTTCTCTTTCAATTTTTTATTTCAATTTTTTATCTATTGTTTTTTTGTTTGTTAGTTTTGTGTTAATTCTTTCTTTCTTTCTTTCTTTCTTTGCATCGAACCTTTCTTTCTTTTGGATCGAATCTTTCTTTCTTTCTTTCTTTCTTTCTTTCTTTCTTTCTTTCTTTCTTTCTTTCTTTCTTTCTTTCTTTCTTTCTTTCTTTCTTTCTTTCTTTCTTTCTTTCTTTCTTTCTTTCTTTCTTTCTTTCTTTCTTTCGCATCGAATCTTTCGCATCGAATCTTTCTTTCTTTCTTTCTTTCTTTCTTTCTTTCTTTCTTTCGCATCGAATCTTTCTTTCTTTCGCATCGAATCTTTCTTTCTTTCGCATCGAATCTTTCGCATCGAATCTTTCGCATCGAATCTTTCTTTCTTTCTTTCTTTCTTTCTTTCTTTCTTTGCATCGAACCTTTTTTTCTTTTGGATCGAATCTTTCTTTCTTTCTTTCGCATGGGATCTTTCGCATCGAATCTTTCTTTCTTTGTTGTTTATTTTGAATGAATGAATTCAATTTTGTATTTTTTCCTGACTTCGATCCTCTCAAACAGAAATCATGGGTCCTCTGTCCCTCTCGAAGAAGAAACTACCGCCAAGAGTGGGCTGTTTGAAACCCCTCTCTTGATGTTTTTTCGAAAAATTGTCCATTTCCTGCAAGAGAAAGTTGCTCAATTTATGCAGGAAAACGGGGCGACACATGACCCTCGCCAATTATCAAAAGTTTGCTCTTCTTTGCTTCATTCTTTTTGTTTGGATGTTTCCCTTTTTTGCCCTAATCATTTTTTTTTTTTTCAGCTAAATTACAATGCCCTGGAGCGGCTTTGTCGAGACCGTATGATCATGGAAACACTTCTGGCTTCTCCCTCTGTGATTAATCAAACATTGGTTCCCTCCATTATTGGACCGCTGTTGAAGAGGTCTGACAAGTGGGCAGCAATGGTTCCACCGATGCTATTTCCTCCTCCTCGATTGGGGGACGCTGTGAAGGAGGTGATTTTTTGATTTCTTTTAGTTGTGTTTGCCATCGTGATTACTTTTGGTTTCCTCATTTTTTTCTCACCTCACATCGGTCCCTTTCCCAGATTACCTACTTCACCAACAATATCGCCTCCTTCATCCAAGCTGAACTTGAAGACCACCTCTCCCAAATCCTCTCCCAAATCCGAGACTTCAAAAAACGCGCCACGGACCTCCTCAATGGGAAAACAAAGATCGATCTCTGTCATTGGTGGCTTTCACACATCGAAACAAGAGTTGATAATTATCTGACATCAAGGGGGTACAGGCATAATTCTCTCCCCCAAAACTACCTCAACACCCCGCCAGTGAATATAGATGTTGTGTTAGCAAATCAATCCCTCTTGGATGAAATTCTGGGAGAGGGGCCTAAGGGTGCCCATGGGGTGGAGGAATTCGTAGCGAAGGTATGTGATGAGGTGTATGAGGTGGTGGAACTGTTGCGGGAGGAAATAGAATTTTTGTTGGAAAAGAAGTGGGTTGGCTTACCACTGCAAGTTGGCTTGGAGAGGGATTTTGAAATGGTGGGGGAGGAGAATTTGCGGAGGGATCGAGATTATTTGGTGGAGATGAAGAAAATGGACCAAAGAATTGCAACAAATATGGAGAAACGCAAATCGAGGAGGGAGAAGAAACAATTGGAGCTGTCTGATGTGGTGCCAGTGGCGGGGTTGGTGATGGCGAGGTTTCATATTCATCATTGTGAGCTGAAAACTGCAATTTGGCTCTGGGAGCGGAAGGCTGAAGTGGGGAAGGAGAAGGAAGACAAAGACAAAGACAAGGACAAAGACAAAGACAAAGACAAAGACAAAGAAAAGATTCCTGAAGAACCAAGTAAAGAATCACCCTTTTTTTTTTTCTGATGGGCAATGCTCTTTCACAAAAAACTTAAGTTTCCATATATGGTCCTCGACAAGGTTTCCTCGAAACAACAAGTTTCTTGGGATTCTTTTGTTTTCTTTTTTTTTTTTTTTCTTTCGTTTATTGGGATGTCTGTAAGGACGAAAGTTATTCAAGAGGGTATTCGAACGGTGACTGGGCTCCCGAGGGCTCCATTGAGTCGTGGGCCTAAAAGAGCCGCTATGAGTCTTGTTCTCTCTCTCTCCCTCTCCCTCTCTCCCTCTCCCTCTCACTGACATACTTGGTTTCAGACCCCAGCAGCAACAAATCGGGTGAGGGACCTCCTCGGTCAACAACCTGGTGCAAGTGCGCTCAGAATTGGCGTTAAGACGAGAGGTCTTTTCTCCCTCTATCTTTCATCTCTTTTTTCTTTTCTTTCCTTTTTTTTCTCTGCTTTTTTCTCTCTCCTTTTCTCCCTCCTTTTTCCTCTCTCCGTTTCTCTCGCTCCTCTCTCACTCCTTCGGTCCAGGATGTAGTGGAATGTCCTATACCATCGATTATCAAGATGAACTTCCTTCAAAATTTGATGAAGTTGTTGAGATTGGAGAACAACAAAAGGTAAGATGGAAGGAAGAGAAGAAGGGGTCGTTTCAAAAATAATTACTTTTCTCGGTGAGACCCCTTACCTTCTCCTCTTCTCCTCTTCCCCCCTTCTCCTCTCCCCCAGATTGTTATTGACCCAAAGGCCCTGCTCCATGTCATCGGAACCACAATGGATTTTGTTGATTCAAAAGTCGCAAGTGAGTTTGTTTTCAACAACCCAAACGCCACAGGTCATTTTTTTTTTCTGTCTTTTTTTCTTTCTTTGAAAGTGATTTTAAAATGTATTGCCAGGGGTGTGCGGGTGTGGAGAATCATTTACGACTGGAGATCGTTCGGCAGATTCTCCTGATTTTCTCTGAGTGGGAAGGAAGGGAAGGGAGCCGTGTTTCGGGGGTGGAATACATTTTTATTTATGGCCATTTTTGTTTGTTTTTGTTTTTGTGGTTTTTTCAACGAGGAGAAGGGCATGTACATGTACGACCAATTTTTTTTGTTTCTTTGCTCTTCCTCAAAGCAGGCACTCTCGCTGTTACTTTCATCTTTTCAATTTTGGATTGGAATGCCAAAATTTTGGGGGTCTTTCTGCCTCCTTTTTTTTTTTTTTCGGGAAAATGAAATAGCATCACATTCAGGAAAATGTAGCATAAATTTGTCGTCCTCCTCCCTTAATTTTTCCAATTCTCGTTTCTTTCTCCGAAAGTTGTGGGGTCTTACGGATGGCCTCCGACACGGAGGTTCGTCTGTTGGAAAATGGGGAAACAGATGTATTTTTTAATGTTCTGCACCAATTCCCAAAGGTTTTGTGGAGGGAGATGTAGAAAAGAAATGAAACAAAAAAACAAAAGAACAAAAATCTTCCCTCTCTCAAACCCTTTTTCCCTCGTCCCTCTCCAAAAAAAAAGGTGGTTTTCCGAGCATCAAATGGGTTTTTTATTACAGAAGTAGGAAAGAAACCTTCTGGTGTTGAAGGAAAGAACCCATCTTGTGCTCTTGATGCGAGCTTGCAGTATGCGTATTCAAATTGGAAATCGACTAAGTTTGTTTTGTTTTGCTGTTGTTGCTATTGCTGTTGTTGTTGCTTTTTGTTGTCTTCTTGTTATTGTGATTTCTTTTTTTCTCATTCTCCCTCTTGCTCTTTTCTTTCTCTCCCCAGGGAGCTACACACTTTGGAGTGGAAAAATAATTTTAATTTTTGTGCGATTCGAACGCATGATGGCAGATACTGGTCTGCTGTGCCCATTGACACCGCTTTGAAATGGTCTCTCTCTCTCTCTCTCTCTCTCTCTCTCTCTCTCTCTCTCT
>MUHK01002988.1:9803-22283 GCA_002151225.1 Paramoeba pemaquidensis
GAGAGAGAGAGAGAGAGAGAGAGAGAGAGAGAGAGAGAGAGAGAGAGAGAGAGAGTTGATGACCTTGACGCCCTTTTCAACAGGAAAAGATATGATGACCTGGGAGGGAGAAATCAAAAATGTTGACCCTGCTTTGGCATTGTGGTTCGAGACAGCGAATGCAAGTAAGGGATTCATCGCGAAAAAACCAGCAACAAAGGAGGAAACAAGGAAAAAAGGAGAGGAATATTTATCGGTTGTGACGGAGGAGTGGAGAGAGGGAGCGTACAAGTGTACGGAAGAGTGCCAAGAAGTGTATGCCCGTCTGCGGCTGTTGGCCATCCAGAAAGACGAAGTGTTGCAATCCCCAACTAAAAAAAAAGGGATCTAAACCCATGCTAAAAACGAAAAATTGAAGCCCTAAATTTGAGTTAAATATGATCATGATTTTAGCCGTCAATTAGATCTCCAGAATTTGCGTTTGGGTGCGTTGTGGGTGTTTCTGACCACTTTTTTGAGGCAGGGAGGAAAGAAGTGAGTTCTTGACATTCTCGAGAGGGTTGAGTGGAGAGGGGGGTGTGCAAACTCACGTTCCTCTCTTCATCTCTTATTGTTCTCTCATCAGAGATGATGGAATCGGGGAACGATTCGACCCGAAAAGAAGACCAAAGAAAAAGATTGAAGAAACAATCGAGTCGTCAGTCAAGCCTTGATTGCCTGCACTACCCAAAGAGCGAGAACGAGAAAGGGAAACCCAGTGAGAAAGAGAAAGGGGAGAAGATCTCATCCACCAAAGGGGAGGGTGTGGATGAAGAAAGCAGTGAAGGGGACAAGTTTTCCTCCTCAAAACCAAAGAATCGGAAGAGACAGAGGCTCCGAGGAAAGGAGGAAGACGAAGAGTCCGAATCTGTGGGCTCGGAAACGTCGGATCGGGGTTCTGTCGGGTCGGATCCACTCTCTGAAGGCTGTTCGGAGCTGGATGAAAACAAGGGAAAGAGTAGAAAGAAGCACAAAGGGAGCCAAGTAGAAGAAGAGGGCAAGGTTGGCTTCCGGGAAAATGACGATGTAGGAAGTGAACTCGTCAAAGATTCCAAGTCCCAACCAAATCCCTTCACCAAGAAGAAATCGTCCATCTCTTTGGACAATCTTTCTGTCATGGATCAAATTGGTTCGAGCGTTTCCCTCTCCCTTTTTCTTTGGACCCAACATTTCTTTAACCTTCTTGATCTTTCTTTTCTTTTTTAGGGGAAGTTTTTACGAATGAAGATACTGCTGGGTTTCTCAGGTTTTCCTTCCTCCCTTTTTCCTTCTCTTCCCCTCCTCTAATTCTTTTGCATCAGGGATGCTTCGGCCGAAACCAAAAGAAACTTTCGTGGATCCATCTCTCGAGATTGGTCAACCTCTTGTGTCTATCTTGTTGGGACACCAGGAGAGAAAAAGAAGAAGAAAGAAGCAGAAGATGCAAACGTCCACCGAGTAGATTTTTCCCGTTCAGACTTGACCGAAGTTCCTTTTATCCCACTCCAGCCAAAACAAGCCCTCGGTTTTTTTTCCTTCTGCTCCAAACTATTGTAATAATTTGTGTTGTTTTTCTTTCTGATCTTTTTTCTTTTCCTTTCCACAGAATTCATCGTTAATTTGAGCCACAATAGTTTGTCGTCGTCCTCTCTTTTTTCATTAAATATCTTTCCCGCTGGCATCACCTCCCTCCATCTCAACAACAATAACCTGACCGAGCTTCCTCCTGGATTCCCCTTTGCTCTCCAAAACCTTCAGATTCTCGGCCTTTCACACAATCAACTCACAGAATTGCCTCTCCATCTTGGAGATATGGTGGATTTGAAGGAGTTGTCCCTGGACCATAATTGTCTCACCCACCTCCCACTTTCTCTTGGTCGATTAACCAATCTGCTGTTTTTTGATCTCGGGCACAACAATTTGCAACGTCTTCCAGAGAGCATTGGGGTTTCCTTTTTTTCTTTTCTTTTCCGATTTGCTGTGTTTCCTTCTTACCAACCGCTTCCCTTAACAGGACTTGGCATTAACGGACTTCCGAGTGGACCACAACGAATTGACCTCCTTCCCAAATTCTTTCAGCAATCTCAACCAACTCCGTCACCTCTTTGCAAACCACAACCGTTTGCGATTTATCTCTCCTTTGCTCTTCCGTCTTCCAAATTTGAAGGAAATGGTGTTGAGCGACAATGATCTTCAACAAATGTCTGAATTCGTAACCCCCACATCCCCTCTTACAACTTTGAGTCTGGAAAGGTTTAGCCTCCTCTTTTCTCCTGTTTTTTGGAGTTTCCCCTATCCCTCTTCCTTTCTATCCCGTATTCATTTTTTTTGTTCAGAAATTCGCTAGAAAGCCTCCCCTTGCTGCTGGCTCATCTCCGAAAGCTCGAGACTTTTTCAATCCAAGGGAACCCTTTCCAAGATCCTTTTGATGTTTGGGTTGAAAGGGAAACGAAGCACTTAAGCGCTCAAGATATTGAGAGCGGGTCTAAAAAAGGGGAGAAGGAGAGTGATGGGGTCGAAGGAAAGAGAGAGAAGGGAGAAAAAGAAGAAAAGGCAAAAGAAGAGAGCGCTGAAAAGGAAGGGGTTTTGGTGAGAGAGGAGGGTCATAGACAAGTGTCTTTGCGATTGTTGAAGAAGTTGAGGCGAGTTTCTGATCAGTGGTTGTCAATTTATGCAGCTGCTTCTCGAGGTGATAGCATTGTTATTGAGGATCTCTTGGGGGAGGTTTTTTCTTTTTTCCCCTTTTCCCCCTTTCCTTTCCTTTCCTTTCCTCATATAAGCGATTAGGGAGCTTCCCTTGACATCCAAGACCCATGGGGCTACAGTCCCCTTGCCCATGCAATTGAACAAGGGAGAATGGAGGCGATCACAACTCTCCTCGCTCTTGGAGCCTCCCCCGAGTTGGAGAAATTGGAAGCCGGATCTCTATCTCCTGGTTTCTCTCTTTTCTCTCTTCCTTCTTTCTTGTGCCTTTTTGACTCTTTTGCAGCTGTGAAAAAGCTTCTGAATCTCTATCGTCTTGGAAAAGAAGAAAAAGAGATTGATCTCTCTGGTTGTGGATTGACAAAATTACCAAAACGAGTCTTCGAATTCCCCTTTCTTGTTTCCTTGGATCTGAGAGACAATTTGATTGAAATTCTTCCTCCTGCTCTCTCTTCGTTGCAGTCCCTCCAAACTTTGCAATTGGAAGGTTTCTCTCTTCTTGTCTTCCTCCTTTTTCTCCTTTTCCCTTCTCATTTCTTCTATTCGTCTGTTTTCAGGGAATCCATTGTCTCTTTCTCC
Source organism: Paramoeba pemaquidensis (assembly GCA_002151225.1). NCBI lineage: Eukaryota > Discosea > Flabellinia > Dactylopodida > Paramoebidae > Paramoeba > Paramoeba pemaquidensis. The sequence continues at coordinate 13,083 of MUHK01002988.1, forward strand.
AATGGAAGGGTTAGGCGCAACAAAAGAAGTTTTGAGCGAGATGAAAAAGACAGTCGAATTGCGCACAGAAAAGTGGGTACATATGAAGGTCATGTATCTCGGGAATCCGGGGGTTGGGAAGACTTCCATTGCTCGTGCTGTCGCAGGCATATCTACTTCGGTTTCTTTCTTTTTTCTTTTTCTCTATTTCCAATCTTGCTCCTGACCATTTCCTTTGTTCATTTAGTCATGGCGAGTTCGATCTGATAGCGATGTTGTTAATCCTGAGAAAAAAGAATCATTGAATGATTATCCCCCTCCTTCTCTTTCTTCCTTGGTTATCCTCTTCTCTTTATTTGGGCAAGTGGTGATCTCTTTTCTCTTTTTTTACGTCTCACCTCTTTTTTTTCTCAGAATTGTGCTCCTCCTCCCACAGTGGCTTTGGAGGTAACGAAGTGGGCTTCATCGGGGATTCACTTCACTTGTTGGGACCCTTCTTGCCGTCCTTACTTCCTCCCCGTTCTTCCTTCCATGATGACCAGGGTTTGTTCTCTTACACAAAACAACACCAAAGAGTACACACACAACCAAAAGTGAAATGAGAAGAGCCTTATTTATGGGTATTTTTAGGGAGCGGCTTGTGTGATTGTTTTTTCTTTGAACGATCCGGAGATGGAGAGCGCAATTCGAAAATGGTTGAATTTTATAGCTGTTCGGCATGGTCGCCCTCTTCTTTCTGTGATTCTTGTTGGTACTCATTTTGATCTTGAAGTGGAGGTTTTTTTCTCTTTCCTTTCCTCCCTTTTTAACTCCTTATTTAACCACTTTTCTTGTTTAATCGTTTTTCCCCCTCCAGACCGTCACGAGAAACGTTGCTGGTTGGGAAGAAACATTCAGGAAACTCTCCAAAGATTTTCGATGCATCAGAGGAAAAGTATTTTGTTGTGTTGAGGACGAATCAAACGACGGCATTTCGAAATTGCGTGATATCCTCATACGCCTTTCTCAAACTCGAATGGAGGCTGCCCCTTCATGTTTAAAGGTTGTTTCAAAGAGTTGTCTCAACTTTTTGGCGAGGATTAATTCGTACAAAGATCGATTTTTGGTTTCAGCTCCATTTGTTATGGAGATTGCGGATGAGTGCGGTGTTCCGCCTGAGCGTGTTGATGAGTACATCCAGGTTTTTCCTTCCCCCTTTTTTTTTTAGTTTTTTTTTTCATTTCTTCCTTTTTTCTTTTTGGCCTGTCTTCTCACTCTTTCGAACAGCTCTTCGTCACTGGGGGGTTCTACCTGATGAGCCCTGGTGGGAGATGGCTTGTTGTAGATGTCCAGATGTTGTTTGATTTATTTGGAACTCTTTTTCAGAGGAGATCTGACGCACGGAGGATGAAGGGTGTTTTTGGGACTCATCTTGTCACTTCGCTGAAAGCGAGTGGGTGTCCGCTCCCTCCTATGGATGAGGTTTTTTTTTTTTTTTTTTTTTTTTTTTTTTTTTTTTTTTTTTGCCCAAAAATTTACGGTGTTAATTCTCCCAGGCCATCACTATCCTCCAAGATTACAGTGTCGTCCTCAAACTCCAACCTCCTGTTCCCTTTTCTTCCATTCCCCATGATGATATCTCTTCGTTTCTCCACTCCCTTTCTTTATCTGCTTGGCGAACCAAGGTCCAGCCCCAGAACGCACCATCACTCACATACATTGTGCTCCCTGAGTTACTACCGCCAGAGAAGCCCGAGTATGAGCAGTTCGTTGGAATGTTCTCGGAACTTCCTCCTATTTGCCATTCTCCATTTGAGAGATTGTTTTCTATTCCTTCTCTTTCTTACGGTGTTATAAGTTTGTCTTTCCTCTTTCCCCCTTGCTTTCCCCCTTTTCTCATCCCTCGCCCCTACAGGTCGAATTTTCGTTCGTTTGATCAACCAACCTCTCACTCATTGCTTATTAGCTTGGAAAGAAGGAATAATGATCCAGCGGATCAACCCTGTCGGTCCAAGAGGGGGACGAGGGAGATTCAGAGGGGGGGCAGGGGCAGGAACTGGGGCAGGGAGAGGGAGGGGGGCAGGACGTGGGAGGAGGGGGAAGGGGTCTCGGACTTCTTTGTTGGGTGGTTGTCCTTCGAGCAGCGAAGAGGTGGATTTTGCACTAAGGGATATTGTGGTGGTAGAGTATATCACCTCTCTATCTAAACTGAAACTCACAGTGGTTCGTTGTTGCTATTGTTTCCCCTTTTTTTGATTTAATTTGCTGTTTTGTTTTATTTGATGTTATCTTTTCTATTATATCGTTTCCCATAAAATGTGTAATCATTAACTCTCCCACTACCACAACCCAAACAGTTTTCTGCGTGTTCGCAGCACTACTACCTCTGTTTTCAAATGAAAGAAATCATTTCTCTTATTGAAAGCGCTGTTTTTGACACGCTTCCGGGGATTCGTCTTGAGCAGGCAAGTTTTCTTCCTTCCTTCCTCTCTTCCTCCCTTCTGCTCACACCCCCCCCCTAACAAATTTTAAACTAAAGGAGGTGCTGTGTCGCCACTGTCGAAAGCCGTACTGGAGTAAGTTGGGGAGGGGAAAATTCAGAAAATTATTTATGAACAATACTTTTGATGATTGTACTTTATTTTCTTATGAGTTTGTAGTCTTTTTCCTCCTTTTCCTCTTTCATTTCCCTCACCCTGCCCTCTCCCCCCCTTCTTTTTTCAGGGATTTGCGAGCAGCTTCGATCACAGGAGGATCGTATGTCCCATGCAAAAGGGGAGCTTCTCCCTGTGTCGCCCTTGATTGTCTTGTTCCTGAAGTGGAGTGGAAGCATACAAGAACTTTGTCTGCTGATCATGTGCGACTTAAGGGGGAGGAAGGGGTAGAGGGGAGGAAGGAGGGGATGTTTAATTATGGAACGCTGGAAGGGGAGGTGAGGACATTTTTTTTTTACTTTGCTCCCTTTTGTTTTGCTTTGTTTTTCGCGATTTTTCGCTGATTTTTTTTTGCTTTCCCCAATTTTAGCATGGGAAATTCTCAGTTGCTATTCAGTCAATGAGTACCGATTTGACTTCGTGTTTTTCTGAGCTGGTAATCTTCCCTCCTTCCCCTTCCCTCCTTCTCTCTCTCACCCCCCTTCCTCCTTACAGGCAACAATATGTCAGAATACCTCAGGTGCACACGGCTGTGGAGTTGCGGGAGTGAGGGGGATTGGTGGTTATTCTTGCTCTGATAAAAAGGGGGTGGGGATGAAATGGATGTATGAGTCTATTCAAAGGCGTGTGCAAAGCTTGGGCTATTTAAAACACCCGAATTTGGCTCACTTAATTGGGAGGTTCTTCTTTTTCTCTTCTTTTCTCTTCTTTTTTGTCATGTTCTGACGGCCCTTCCAGTCTTAATCAATATCCACTGAGGGTGTTGTGGAGGTGGGAGAAATGCGAGAATTTGACAGATTTTTTGGGGCACTTTTGGAGGACAAAAATACTCCCAGATTATTCAAAATTTCCTCGAAATATCAAAAAAGGTTCCTGGGTTACAATTTTGAGCCAGGTTTTTCTTTTCTTTTCTTTTCTTTTCTTTTTTCCCTCTCTCTTCTCTCTCTCTCTCTCTCTCTCTCTCTCTCTCTCTCTCTCTCTCTCTAAAAATGCCTTTATTCCAGAAGGAAAATGGGCTTGCTTTTGGTCGACAAGGGATCAAGTATTTTAAAGCTCCGGTGGCGAACCTTGAGGGAGAACCAAAGGAAAAAATCTCCGTTGCAAATAGAATGCGAATTATTCTTGATATCGCTCGGGCTTTAAATGGTGATTCTTCTCTCTCTCTTTTTCCCCTTTTCTCTTTTCTCTTTCCCCCTCTTTTCCTGTTTCCTTTTCTTTTTTTAACTCAAACACAATCAATAGCTTTACATACACAAACCTACCCACCAACAACACACGGATATCTCTCTTCTGCCTCTATTTTTGTCAAGAAAAACGAGTCCGGAGAATGCCGAGCCTTCCTCGCTGGCCATGGCATGAAAGGGGTTTGAAATTTTTCTTTCCCTTCAACTCTTCTTTTTCTTGTTTTTTGATGGATTTTATTAGTTCATTCGCCCTCCAGCTTCTCTAAATGAAGACTTGTGGAGATGGACTTCTCCGGAGCTCCTTCTTTCCCCTGCTCGTGTTTTGTCTCATTCAGAGTTAATGGCGCATGATGTGTACAGCTTTGGGATGTTGATGTATGAGCTTGCTTTTCATCGTGTTCCTTACGATAGTGTGGTAATTTATCTTTTTATCTTTCCCCTTTTTTGTCCCTACTTTCCTCTTTCTCCCAACTCCCTCCTTAACTTTACAAAACAGGCAACGGATGTTCGTACTTTGTCAGACCACGGGTCGTTTGACTGCTCTCTATGTTTGACTGCAATTCTTTATCCCCCGGCGCGTCGCCCAGTCGTGGCCGATGCCCCGAGTGATATTCCTTCTGAATATTTCCAACTGATGGAGCAGTGCTGGTTTGTTTTGTTTTGTTTTGTTTTGTTTTGTTTTGTTTTGTTTTGTTTTATTTTATTTTATTTTATTTTATTTTGTTTTGTTTTGTTTTTATTTGATTTTATTTCATTTCATTTTATTTCATTTCATTCTATTTCATTTCATTTCATTTTATTTTATTTTATTTTATTTTATTTTATTTTGTTTTGTTTTGTTTTTCGTTTTGTTTTGTTTTTCGTTTTGTTTTGCTCAGCCATTTTCTTTAGGCATGCTGATCCAAAACAACGTCCAGTCTTTCCGGACATTTACACCCGCCTTTTAAACATCTTGGTTCAACCCCCCTCTCCTTTTCTCTCCCTTTTCCCTTCCCCTTTCCCCTTCCTTTCCCCTGCCCCATTCTCCCACACTCAACTCCCCTCCTCCCCAGAAAGGAGAAAAAGAGGTAGCTATGGTTTACAGCCCCCCTGATCCTGCGCCTCAGTTAGAACCGATCACACCTGTTTCTAATTTGATCCATGTGTTGAATCCGCATGGGGCGGTGTTAGCTATTGGTACCCCTCATAGTGGGTGGGGCGATACACCCGAGGAGATTGAAAAAGAGTTTGTTTTTTTGTTGTTGCTTTTTGTTTGTTTGTTTGTCTGTTTGTTTGTTTGTTTGTTTGTTTGTTTGTTTGTTTGTTTGTTTGTTTGTTTGTTTGTTTGTTTGTTTGTTTGTTTGTTTGTTTGTTTTGTTTTGTTTTTGGGGGTCAATTTTTCACTCCAAAACCAGAAATTATTTGTGGGTCGGAACTGACAAGGGAAAGGTGGTCATCGTTGATGGCAAAAATGGGGAGATCGTCAAGACCCTCTCTGTCATGGTTTGTTTCTCTCCCTCTTCCATTTCCCTTCTTTGTCTTATTTCTTTTTTTAGTGGAAGAACAAAGGAGAAAAAGACACAGACGACTTCCGGACTTATTGGGTTGCACCTAGCCCAACGTGTCCTCATCACATGTGGTGTGTTGATGAGGATGGGTCTTTGACCTGCTTTGACGTAAGGTTTGCCGGCAGTTATCAATTATTGGGCAAAGAAAAATGAAAGGGGTTGACCTTTTTTTTTAGGACTTACAGCATTGTTGGAAGAGCGGTTGGGTCTGGTGCATTTACAAAAAGTGTTCTCGTTGTCCCTCTTCAGGTTCTTTTTTCCTGTCCCTTCCCTTCCTTTCACATTGCCTCTTCTCACCCTCACCACAGAGCGAAGAGCTAAGTGGAGGAAACAAATGGACAGATCGAAAAGCGCCCTTAATACGAACCCAAAAATCCCCCAGTTTCGAATCCAGATCAAAATCCAAAGGTCGGTGTCATGACCCCTCTGAGCCCATCCACATCCCGAAAAATCACTCCTTTTCTTTCGCTGATTTGGTTGGGGCCTCCCAGCGTCTCCCTTACTCTCGCTCCTCGAAAGTTCGAAGGCCTGCTTCTGCTCATTCGTCTCACCTTCCCCATTCTCTTTCTGCTGGTTCTCACCCTCATGTTTCTCCCCGTTTTGCGTCCCTTTCTCCTCCTCCCGCCTCTCCCTGCACCTCTTCTTCCTCCTCCTCCCCTCCTTCTCCCAACGAGATTGCTCTTGCCCCTCACTCTTCGACCTCCCCTCCGCCTTCTCCCTCTTCTTCCTCTCCTCCCCCTTCCCCTAAAGGAGGCGCTGGTTCCCCACCCAATGCCAGTGCACTCCCTTCCTCCAGTTCTTCCTCTCCTTTCCCTCCTCATGCTGTTTCTTCTTCCTCTTCTTTCCTCTCTGTTGATCCTTCCACCATCGCCGCTTCCCCATCGCCTGCTGTGTCGGGTTCCCATTCCTGTCCCCCTACCTCCTCTTCTTCTCTTCCAGCCCTCCCTTCTGTCTCTCCACCTCCTTTACGAAGCTCTGTTCTTAATCCTGCTGCTCGAGATACTCTTCCCCTTTCACTTCCTGCTGCGACGCAATCTTTTATGGCAAGTCACCCAAATACCGCCTCTGTTTCATTATTTTCTGTGGTAAAAAATGAAGCAGAAGTTAAGTTTGAGTCCAAGTTTGTGGAGGTTTCGCCAGAGAAAGAAAAGGTTTTTTTTTGAACAACAACAACATCAACAACAATAATAACAACAACAACAACCAACTAACAGCAACAATAGGGTCCATTTGACTATGAAGTGTGGGTAGGGAGGTCAGATGCCGTCCTCAACATATTGGGAGTCAAACAGAGTCCAGATTCTGAGTTTGTTGTGGAGGGAGTGGGGGAAGTAAGAATCCCTGATGCTGTGTTGTGTATGTGCGCTGTTCGAGGGGTTGAGGTGAGTTTGCTTTGTCACCTTAATTATCCCTTTGTACTCTCCTGACCCCTCTTTTTTTTCAATCAACAATTTAGATATGGGTTGGTTCACCAATCGCAATCTTCAGAATCTTGATTTCGTCCAGAAAGCTGATCGAAAGGTTTTTTTTTTCTTTTCTTCTCTTTTTTCTTTTTTTACCCTTACCCCTCTTTTTTTCAACAGCATCCAGTCCAAAGATATGAGAAGGGATGTGGCTTGCATGGCTTATGTCGATGGCACAGGAGAGGTCTTTTTTCTCTCCTTCTTCAACTCCCTTCCTTCATTTTGCCCCCTTCTCACCTCCTCTCTTTTTTTTCCTTCCAGGTCTGGTCGTCAGATGATGCTGGGGCAGGGATTGTTTCCATTCGAAGCTCGCGGTCAGGAAGAACAAAAGAAGTTATTGATTTAAATGACGATGATAAGGTCACCTCCATGAGTGTTGTTGCGGAACAGGTTCGATTTTATTTTTTTACTTTTTGCTTTTTTCCATTCTCACATTTTTCCATTTTTTTTTTTTTTTTGTAGGTTCTTTGTGGGACTTTTAAGGGCTCAATTATTGTATTTGATAGTCGGCGATACACAGTTTTACAGGTACTTCCTTTCTTTCAAAACAAAGAAGCAAAGAACACATTTTGACAAAAAAAACAAACACAACACAACAGACTCTTTTGCGGTCTCATCATAGCAGTGTGAGGTGTTTTGCGATCACTCCTGCTGCATTTTGGAGTGGTGGGAGGGATAAGTACGCTTTTCTTTTTTCTCCCTTTCCTTTCTCCCTCTCATTTCCATTGTTCAGAGCTTTATGTGCTTGGGGTGTTAGGTGGTGTGAAGACGATCCAACCCTTTATCGAGTGGAAAGTGGATGCCCCCCAGAAAAAGAAGAAACGAACAAAAATCGGAAGTCGTGGGCAAGGAGATTTTTTCCAAAATTTTAGTTTCCAGTTTTTATTTTTGTTGATGACGGGGAAAAAAGGCGGGAGGAGGGAGGAAACTCTTCTTTTTCAGCTGATCTTTTCTTTTGATTTTGTTTCGCTTCAATTTTTATTTTTTATGTTTTCTTGGTTGGGGGGTAGTAGTTTGAAAAAAGGACCAAAAAAAAAGTGTTAGAATAAATGAAATAGAAATCTGTGTTCTCAGTCTTTGTTTTTAATAATTTACTCTCGTCATTTAATGAGCAAGGATGTGAAGCGCGTCATCCACCTGTCGACTCCAGGCTCTGACACTCAACTTCACCATTTCTCTCATTTTTGTTTTCGCTTCTTCGTCTGCTATTTCAGGAGAAAATGCCTGTATCGGGCGGGGAAAAGGAGTTAAAATAATCTAACCAAAAAGTGGTTTTCCGTCTTCTCTTCCCTCCTTTCCCCCTTTCTCACCTTCCAAAGGTATTGAGCGTCATCAAGAGATTGGAGTTCAGGAAGGCCCGCATATGACATCAGCCGGAATAATTCCACAAACAAATAAAAATGTTTTTTGGCAGAAACATATCCATTAGCGCACAATTCTGTGAACTCAAGGAATTCTACATACAAAGGGTGAGTTAAGAATCACAACAAGATACACAATGGAAAAAAAAGACCTGGAGATTCTTCTTCTCCAATCACTCCCATCATCTGTGGAGTAAAAACAAAAGGCGACCTCTCCCGATTCACCCCTAATCTGTGTTTGTAGTTTCCCAAAAAGTGACCATAATCGATATGCACAAGTCTGTCGTTGTCGGTGTGGTTGTTAAGGAAGGAAATCCTAAAAGGTAAAAAAAAAAAAAAAAAAACCTCCCATCCTCGCTCATCATCATATTGTCATTATGCCTATCAGCAATCCCAAACAAAAACGTAAACACACAATACCCCGCGCACGACACCATAAACCTCCTCTTTGCCTTCTCCAGCTCATCCGGTAGCGGGTTCATTCGTTTTAGCCAATCAAGCAACACATCTTGGCTAAAGACTTTGAGTGCACCCCCCGCTTGTTTGTTGATGGCAGCGAGGGTACAGCAGTTAGGTACAACTTGGATGACAGCAATCATTTCACCAATTACCTAGAGGGAAGAAGGAGAGAGGAAAGGAGTTAGTTGGCGAAAAAACTTCAAACGTATCACCTGATTTTTGGAGGGAGACCACGCTGGAGAGGGAGAGGGAGAGAGAGAGAGGGAGAGGGAGAGGGAGAGAGAGAGGAAGAGGGAGAGGGAGAGGGAGAGAGAGAGAGAGAGAGGAAGAGGGAGAGAGAGAGGAAGAGGGAGAGGGAGAGAGAGAGGAAGAGGGAGAGGGAGAGGGAGAGAGAGAGAGAGGAAGAGGGAGAGAGAGAGAAAGAGGGAGAGGGAGAGGGCCGTTCGAGAGAGGGCCGTTCAAGAGAGAGGGCCGTTCAAGAGAGAGGGCCGTTCAAGAGAGAGAGGGCCGTTCAAGAGAGGGCCGTTCAAGAGAGAGAGGGCCGTTCAAGAGAGAGGGCCGTTCAAGAGAGAGAG
>MUHK01002997.1:4427-15793 GCA_002151225.1 Paramoeba pemaquidensis
TCTCTCTCTCTCTCTCTCTTGAACGGCCCTCTCTCTCTCTCTCTCTTGAACGGCCCTCTCTCTCTCTCTTGAACGGCCCTCTCTCTTGAACGGCTCTCTCTCTCTTGAATGGCCCTCTCTCTCCCTTGAACGGCCCTCTCTCTCTCTTGAAGGACCCTCTCTCTTGAACGGCGTTCTCTCTTGAACAGCCCTCTCTCTCTTTTGAACGGTCCTCTCTCCCTCTCTCTCTCTCCCTCTCTCTCTCTCAAAAGTCCCTCTCTCTCTCACCCTTTTTTTTGTCAGTCTGAACTTCGAAACGTCTCTTTCTCATAACCTTCTCCTGAATTTTCGAAATGCAAAAAGTTCGAAGAAGCTTCCGAATTAAAATATTTGGGTCTATCTCACCATAAAACCATAAAACCATAAAACCTTTATTCTATCTGTAAAGAGGCCAGATTTTGTCTCGACAATGTAAAGACCTGATTTATATTCATTACCTGTGTCAATGACAGATATCGATTGTTTTTCTCCAAATGGTATGTCATAATATTCTATTAGCTTGGGAAAAAAAAAGACAGTAAGAAAATTTGAACAGTAGGAAAGTTATTGTGGTGTGTTTTAAAATAAGACCACCCAACATCTTACAAAAATCTTAAAAAGGGAAACACACAGAATTTTAGCGATCTAAAAATTTTAGCGCTCCCAATTTTTTCCGTTTCTTGTTGTGATTGTTTTTACACAGGCCCCCCCTTTTTTTTGTTTTGTTTGTGGTTGTGTATGGTAGCTTCTTCTGCATATCTTCCTTGGTGAAGTAAAAAAGAACACCCACTTCAACAACAACAAAAAAAAAGCATGGAAGCTTCACCCGACGAAAGTCCCCCCCTCTCTTACCCTTTCGATCTCCACTCCCACCAACTCCTTTCAATGGATGTGTACCTCCCTCTGGAATGCATCCAACTCACGAGCAACCCTCGTTCTCAACTTGTTCATTTTTCTCATGAAGGGGATATGACGAGTTTGCAGAGAATTATCAATGAGAAGAGGGCTGAGTTAGGTTGGCTTTATCTTTCTTCTCATCTCTCCCCATCCGACCCTTTTTTTCTCATTTTCTTTTTCAGGGATTGAGATCCCAGAGGGGCACGGCATTGATGAGGAAGACGAAGAAATACATCCAGGTAAGGAAGGTGGGAAGAGTTCTTTTGAGGGACCCACTTCTCACTCTCCCCCCCTCTCAGTTATGTACCAATTTTTGAATGATACCAACGAGCACGGTTATCCTCCCCTTCTCGTTGCTGCTATCCAGGGGCACTTGGATTGTACAGAGGCTCTAATTGCTGCTGGTTTGCCACTGAATTCACATTCCATTCCTTAGGCTTCTCTTTTTTTCTTTCTCTCACTTCCCCTCTCTTTCAGGAGCGGACGTGGATGGGGTGGACCAACATGGAAGAAGTGCCCTCTTCATGGCCTCTTATTGCGGCCATACAGAGTGCGCATGGGTGCTTTTGAAGGCTGGGGCAGAGATTAGTACAGTGGAGGAAAGAAGGGGGTGGACTCCTTTGCATGCTGCTGCATATTCGAGGAACCAAAACATGTTGAAGGTTCCTTTATTTCTTGAATCGCATATCGAAATCTCTTTTTGTTCCTTTCTGTTTCAGACACAGATACCGTTATTAGATAGCCTATCACCCACATTAACCATTTTCCCCTTTCAGATTATTTTGGCAGCCGCAGCAGAGGACCAAGCAGCTGAGGATGATCAGTTGTCCAAAGAACACCCTGTTTTTGTTGAAGATTGTCTTGGAAGGACGCCTCTTCTTGTTTCCTTTGAAAACCCACAACAATAGTTTTTTTTTTTTTTTTTTTTTTTTTTTTTTTTTTTTTTTTTTTTTTGATTTTGATTTTGATTTTGTTTTCCATTTCTATTTCCATCTTAATTTTCATTAATATCCTCCTCTTCTTCCCTCCAACAGTACTTCTAACCTTGAAAGCTGTATCCAATGCCTCCTCGATGCTAACTCAGAGCTCACTCACTGTGATAAAAACGGTATGACTGCCCTCCACCTCTGCGCCACCCATGGTCATGAAGAAGGAGCACAGTTTCTCCTACAGGCAGAGAAACGCCAACATCCCAACGAAGACGAGGAAGATAAGGAAGATGAGGAAGATGAGGAAGAGGAGGAGGAGGACGATGAGGAGGAAGATGGAGAAGGGAGGAAAAGGTTTCGTTCCCTTCGGTTTGCAACAGATGTTCTTGGCCGCACCCCTCTCCACCTGGCTTCCCTCAATGGCCATGACAAGCTCGCAGATCAAATCTCCAACTACCAAATCCTTGGCAAACAAGACTGCCTAGGCCTCACCCCTCTCCACTGTGCCTGCCTCAACGGCCACAGCCAAGCTATCTGTGTCCTTGTGGACCTCATTCTCTCTATGGATGTCATTGATCTCCTTGAAGCCCCTGACGCCCTTGGGCGCAAGCCTGTCCATGCCCTCGCCCAGTGCCCCCGTTCTGATGACGTGGAGAGGGGGTGGGGGGAATTAAAAGAGGTCGGAGCAGATTTGAACTCAATGGATCTGTCAGGGAGAACCCCCTTGATGTATTTGGCTGTCAACCTCCGCTCAGGAGACCATCCCGGGGCGAGTGCTCGGGCGTTGATTAAGAATGGAGGTGGGTTGGGGGTAACGGAGGAGGAGAGGGGGTGGAATGCTTTGCATTTTGCTGCAGCGTGTGGAAATTTGGATTTTTTGAGAGAGGTGGTTGGAGGGGGAGGGATTTCGGAGGTGGAGAAGGCGTGTAGGATGTTTGATAAGAAGGGAAGGATGCCATTTCATTTGACAGTTTTGATGGGGGTGGGGGGGAAGGAAGAGGAAGAGGAAGAGGAAGAAGAAGAGGGGGAGGAGATGGCAAGAGAAAGAAGAGCAATGGCTGTTGAATCGGTGATGGGACTCTTGGCCCGCCCAACTGGAGGGATAGACACCCCTGATCAAAGAGGGCGATCCCCCCTGCTCCTTGCCTGTCTCGCCGGAAAAGAAGATTCGCTAGATTCCCTGATTAGGGCAGGAGCTGTTGTAAATTGCCCAGATTCGAAAGGGCGGACAGGGCTCATGTATGCCTTCCAAGGGGGTTCAGGGCCGATGGTGGAGAGGCTGTTGGAAGGGGTGAACAGGGAGGGAGAGTTTGAGAAAAGAGATGGGGGAGGGAGGGGGGTCTTGCATTATTTAGCGGGATCAAAGAAGCCATTCTTTGAAAAATTGAGTTTTTTTGAAGAGGGAATGGCTCAACATCTGTCTTTTGGGGATAAAAACGGGGTTTGCCCCCACCACATTGCAGGACAGAGTGGTAATTTACCATTTTTGGAGTGGCTGGTAGCGGAGGGGGTGGACATTTTGGTGAAGGATGGAAAAGAGAGATCGGTGGTGCACTATGCAGCATGGGGAGGGAAAGTGGAGGTGGTGAGAAGTTGTTTGGAGGGAGGGTTGGGGAGCGGGGGGTTTGCTGCAAATGATGTGGATGTTGATGGACGCTCTTTGTTGCATTATGCGGCTTCTTCAAGGTCAGTGGACATGATTCAGGAGGCTGTGGATCAGTATCCTTCTCTTCTTTCTCTCCGAGATCACACCTCCCGCCCTCCCATTGGGTTTGTTTTTTTCCCACGCGCAGCCACTGCTTCCATTTCTCCGATTCCTGTTTTGAAGGTGTTTATGGAGGGGAAGAGGAAGCTAGGGGAGGGGGTGGGGGAGGGGAAGGAAGCGGTGGATGGACAGGGAAACTCTCTTTTGCATTTGGCAGCTCTTTCGGGGGAAGTGGAGTGGGAGCACGAGCAACAACAAGATGATGACAAAGACCAAGTTCTCAAATTCCTTGTCTCAGAGGGGTTTAACCCCCTCACCCTCAACAACGATGGCCACACCCCCATCCACTCCCTCCTCCGTGGTCGGAGCGGCCCCACCCACGATGCCGGCCTCGGTTTTTTCGCTGGGTACGCAGCGGAAATACAAAAAAGGAAGGATCCAGCTGGCCGAAATTTGTTGCATTGGGCAGCGCTGTTGGATTGTCCTGTGTCATTGGTAGAGTTAGGGAGGGGGGGAGGGGGAAGTGTGGGGAATTGGGGAGGAGGAGTGGAGGAGGGGGAGGGAGGAGAGGGGCTGACGCCTTTGCTGTGCGCTTGTGTGGTGGGGGCGGAGGAGTGCGTGAAGGTGTTGTTGGAGGGGGGAGGGGCGGAGGAGGTATTGGGGCAAACATCCAAGAGAGGGGAGACAGCTCTTCATTTGGGGGTGAAATCTGGGGATGTGGGGGTGTGCCGCTTACTGGTTAAGGAATTAGATAAGAAGAAGAGGGGGGGAAAGAGGTTTGGATCGTGGAGGAGGGGAGGAGGGGAGGGAGAGGGAGAAGGAGGAGGAGAAGAGAAAACTCCCTTTTCACTGAATCAAGCCAATAAGAGAGGGGAAACTGCCCTTCATTTGGCGGTGCAAAAAAAGAAAAAAGAGTGCCTTTCCTACCTTCTGTCTGTCCCAGGGGTTGACCTGGATGTCAAGGACCATCAGGGCCGGACCCCTCTGGACGTCTCGATCGAAAAAGGTCTGGAGGACTTTCAGGAGCTGTTGGAGAAGAAGAAGAAGGGAGGGGGGGTGGAGAGGGGGTGGAAGAGTAGGGTGGGGGGAGGGTATTCCAGGAGGTCATGGTTGCCTGAGAGGGCTCTCTCGGATGAAAAACTGGAACTGGGAGAGGAGGGGGAGGGGAGTGGAGGCCCTTCTGCTCCTGTTCTTACCCCTGTTTCCCTCCCTTCTTCCCCTCCTTCCACCCCTTCTTCCCCTCCTTCTCCCACTCCTTCTCTTATTCCTTCCCCCACTCCTCCTCTCATTCCTTCGACCATTCTTTTTCCTACTCCGTCTCCCATCCCTTCTTCCAATCCCGCCCCCTCTTCTCTGATCAATGATGATTGGGGTTTTGGGACTGGAAATGTCACGGCTGTTGATTCTGGTGCTAGTGCTGGTGGGGATTTTGGGGGGGATTTTGGTGGGGATGCTGGATGGGGTTTTGGTACTGAGACACTACAACAACAACCAATAACATCACAAGAACAACAAAGGGATTTTGGTGGGGATTTTGGTGGGGATGTTGGATGGGGTTTTGGACAAGAAGATGGGGGTTCTTTGCAAAAAGATTTGGAGCAAAGCAAAAAAGAGGTAAGTGTCTCAGATCTATTACATGTATTTCTTTATCTTCATTATCTGTATTTATCTGTATTCTCCCCCAGGTCCAAACCCTTCGCGTCCAACTTCTTGAACTGCAAACAAAATATGATGAAATGCAGTTAAAAGAAGACGAATTGTCAACTCAAATCGAAGAAATGAACGAAAAGAATGTTTCTCTCTCATCGCAATTGAAGAAGAAGGAAAATGAGCTGAGAGAGGAGAATGTCTCCCTTAATTGTCAGTTGGAGGGTGCCAAGAGGAGAGAGAGCGAGCTAAAAGAAGAGAATAGTTCCCTTTCTTCCCAGTTACAGGCTTCTCTTTCTTCTCCTTCTTCTCCTTCTTCCCCTTCTCCTTCTCCTTTTCCTTCTCCTTCTCCTTCTCCTTCTCCTTCTCCTTTTCCTTTTCCTTCTCCTTCTCCTTCTTCAGTGGGGGAGTGGGAGGTTAATTGGGGGAATGAAAGTGAAAATGGAGGTGGGGAGAACGAGGAGGGAAAAAGAGTAAAAGAGTTGGAAGAGAGGGTAGAAGAGGTGATGAAAGGGTTGGAGGAAGTGAAAAAAGATGGAGAAGAAGTGGGAAAGAAGAATAAGGAGTTGATGGGAGAGTTGGAGGAGGCGGGGAATAAGAAGATAAATTTGGTGAAAGAATTGGAAAGAGTGAAGAACAAGCTGGAGGAGCAAAAAGGGAGGATGGAGGAAAGAGAAAAGGCTGTGGGAGAGAGAGAGAGTGCGGTGGGGGAGAGAGAGAAAGTATTGGGGGAGAAAGAGAGTGCGATGGGGGAGAGAGAAAAAGTGTTGGGGGAGAAAGAGAGTGCGATGGGGGAGAGAGAGAAAGTGCTGGGGGAGAAAGAAAATGCGGTGGGGGAGAAAGAAAATGCGGTGGGGGATAGAGAGAAAGCGTTGGGAGAGAGAGAGCGTGCGGTGAAAGAGAAAGGGGGGGCTGAGGAAGAGAAGAAACAGATGCTGGAGGAGAAAGAGAGAGTTGTGGAAGAGAAAAGGAGAGTTGAGGAAGAAAAGAAACAATTGGCAGAGGAGAGAGATCGAGCAGTGGAAGAGAGGAATGGAGAAGCAGAAAAACGAAAAAGGTTAGAAGAAGAGAGAAACCAGGCAGAGGAAAGGAGAAAGAAAGCTGAAGAAGAAAAGTTGAGAGCAGAAGAGAAGAAAGCAAGAGCAGATGAAGAAAAGAGTCAAATGGAGCAAGAGAATCAACGAATGAGAGAAGAGAGAGAGAAAGTGAGAGGAGAGGGAAGGGGGGAGCTGGAAGAAGTGAAGAAAAGCGTTGAGCAGTTAGAAAGGGAAAGGAGAGAGTGGGAACTGGAAAAGATTGTGCTCCTCCAAGAAAAGATGGAGCTCCATCAACAAAAAACGACCGCTGAGGGGCTGGTTGAAAACTTGCAACAAACAACTTCCAACCAAGAAACAGTCGTTTCAAATTTAAGAGATGAGAAAAACAAACGAGAGAGAGAACTCCATGCTTTGAAAGTAAAAGGGAGGGGAGGGATGGGAGGGTGGAAGGGGACCGAGGAGGTGGCCAGACAGATGGAGAGTGAGCTGTTGGCTGCACAGGACAAGATCCAAAGGTTGGAAGAAATTGTTTTTGCTTCAGAGGAGGCAGAGAGAGGCTTGGTACAGATGGAGAAGTTGTTGAAAGAGGAGATAAAAAGGTTGAGAGAAGGGATGAATTATGGGAAGTGAGTGCAACAAATAAAAACTAGCAAAAACATCAAATACATGTTCGATAGGAATATCAGAGGACGTTCCCCAACGGCTATTGGACCAAGAAAATTCAAAATTTTCTTGCCAACGGTCAAAACGGCAATTGGTGGTTTGGGGTGAAAAGATGGTTTTCATCAAATCTGTGTCTTTGAATTGCTTTCGGAGCTACCGAGACCAACCTGGGAAACAGAATTTTAGTGACAAGACTAATGCTATTGTGGGGTTAAATGGAAAGGGAAAGTCGAATTTCTTTTATGCCATCCGGTTTGTGTGCGATATGTTCGAAAACCTTCCTGCTGAACAAAGGTTTCATTTCTCTTTCTGCTGCCTTTTCTTGGGTGAAGAGCTCACTTTTCTTTCCACTTTTTCAGAAAAAAGCTCCTCCATGAAGGGTTCGGAGAAACTATCCTCTCTGGGTATGTTGAAGTTTGTTTTGATAACACTGATCGGCAATTTCCTGTTGAAAATGACGAAGTTTTCATTCGTCGAGCTATTGGGTTGAAAAAGGATGAGTTCTTTATCAATTCTAAACATACCTCAAAGCAAGACGTGTTTGTATTTCTTGTTAATGTTGATGTTGTTGTTGCTGTTGTTGTTGTTGTTGTAGATGTTGTTGTCTTTGTTGCTGTTTCTGAAGTGCTGTTTCCCTTTTTCACTTTTCTTTTCTCTTCATAGCATTAATTTTATGGAGAGTGCTGGATTTTCTCGATCAAACCCCTATTACATTGTGCGCCAGGGGAAGGTACTTATCTTTTTCTTCTTTTTTCTTTTTTCTTTTCTTTTCTTTTTTTTCTTTCCTTTATCTTCTTCCCTAGGTTGATGAGTTAACTGATATGAGCGAATCAAGTCGCCTTGATTTGTTGAAAGAGGTCGCTGGAACCAGGGTCTATGACGAAAAAAAGGTCGAAAGTGAGAAAATTATGCGCGATACCAGTTTGTTTTTTCTTTTCTTTTTTCTTCTCATCATTCTTTTTTTTCTTCCTTCTTCCGCTAACCCTCCTTCTAGACGGGAAACTCGTTGAAGTTGAACACATCCTTGACCATATCGAAGAGAGATTGACCCAACTCAAAGAAGAACAAGAAGAGCTCGGAAGATACGAAGAACTTGACAAGAAAAAACGAGCTCTCGAATTCGCTTATTACACCGGGGAGCTCCACAAAATCGTCAAAGATATCGCTGATCTGAACGAGCAAGAAGAGAGTTATGAGAGGGACGCTGTGTCTCGCGCTGAGGCCATGTCTCTTGAAGCGGAGCTCAAACAAAAGGAAAAGCAATTAAAAGCTGTTTCCGATAAAGTCCAAAATTTCGCCGAGGAGCTCGAAATTGTTTCGCAGGAGAAGAAGCAACTCCGAGAAGCAACTGCAAAGTTTGGGTTTTCGGTAGATGAAGGCAAGGAGAACGAAGAGTCGAGGGAAAACAAGCAAACTGAGCTGCGAAAGCTGCTCCAAGGGGTTTCGAAGCAAATCGAAGAGACTAAACAGCAAATTGTTGGGTTGAAACCACGATACAATGAACTTTTGGAGGCGGAGAGGGAAGCGAAAGAGAGGAGAGCGAACTGCGAGTATCGACGACAGGCTCTGTACAACAAGCAAGGGCGAACAAAGCAATTTTCATCGAAAAAGGAGCGTGATCAGTGGATCAAAGAAGAAATGGCAGAGGTGCAAAGCAATTTGGAGGAGAAGAAGAAGGAGATTGAGGGAGTGAAGAAGGAGAATGCTTTGCTTGGGAAAAAGCTGAAGACGTTGAACGATTTGCAGGAGCGGTTGACGAGCCAAATTGCTCAAAAGGAAAAGCTCATGGAAGAGGTTAAGTTTACTCTGAAGGAGAAGGAGGGAGAACGACAGGAGCATGCCAACCGGAGAAACTCGTTTTGGAAGCAGGAGAATGAACTGAAGGAGAAGTTGGAGGTCTGCTCTGATGAATTATCGGACGCAGAAAGAAAGCTCCAGGGGAGTACAAAGAGGGTGATCCGGGATGGGATTCGTCTCATTTTGCAGCACTCAAGGAGTAAGAAGATGAAGGGGGTGTATGGGCCACTAATTGAGTTGTTTGAATGCCCTCCCGAGCTGTTTAGTGCGGTGGAAGTGGCGGGGAGGGGGAGCTTGTTTCATATTGTTGTGGACACAGATGAAACGGCCTCCGCTCTTCTCAAAGTTTTGAATAAGGAGAGGGTGGGGAGGGTGACGTTTATCCCTCTCAACCAACTCCACCCGAAACCGACCAAGAAAATCCAAACCAAGGAAGTTGTCTCTCTTGTTACCAAGTTGAGGTATGACTCTCGGTTTGAGAAGGCTATCCAACAGGTGTTTGGGAGATATTTGCTCTGTCCTTCTCTGGATGTTGCCTGTTCCTATGCAGGAACGGACGGTTTCAGCTGTGTCACTCTGGAGGGAGATTTAGTGGACAGGAAGGGATCGATGTCGGGGGGGTATGAAGAAAGACAGTCGTCGAGTTTGGAGGCGATGAATAAGACAAAGAGGCTGCGTGGGGATGTGGATGATATCAAAGATAAGTTGGATAAGGTGAGGGAGAATGTGCAGGAGGCAGATCAGAGCTTCACTCGCGTGTTTAGCGAGATGCAGAAGGAGCAGACGAGACTTGCCCAAGGCCAGAATTCAATCTCCCATCTCCTCTTGCAACAGCGGGCGACGAGCAATGAGAATAATTTGTTGGAGAAGCACTTGGGAGAGAAGGAGCTTCTTCTTTCAAATATTTCTTCCTCGCTCTCTCAATTCCAACAAATGTTTGACTCTCTCAACTTGGAGTTAAAGTCTCCCTTCTCCTCCACTCTCTCTCCGGCGGAGGCGAGTGAGATCAAATCGATTGATGCGGAGATAGAAAAGTTGGTGAACGAGGAAGCAAAAGAATCTGAGGAGCGAGCTAAAGTCGAAACCCAGAAGCAACTTCTTGAGAATACCATCTTCAACAACCTCCTTCTCCAGGAGGATAGCCTCCGGAAAGAGCTGTCCTCCATCTCCACCACCGAATCTCGAGAGTTTTCAATGATCGAAAATAACCTTCGGGAGGCGACCGCTTCGCTTCGAGAGGCAGAAGAGAGGGCTGAGGAAATAGAGAGGGAGCTGGAGCATGGAAAACAGATTGTTGTGAATTTGGAGAAGGAGGTGGATGCTCTCCGTGGGGAGTACGATGGGAAAGTACAGGTGGTTCAACAGGAGTCAAAGAGTAGAGAGAATACTTTGAAAAAAAGAAATCTTTTAAACAAACAAAGAGATGAGCGGGTGAAGTTGATTGGGGAGTTGGGGCCTTTGCCTGCGAATGAGGAGTATGAAGGGGAGGATGTTAGAGCTTTGAGGGAGTTGCTGCAGGAGACAAACGCAGAATTGGGGGGGCTGACAAAGGTGAACAAGAAGGCGGGGGATCAATACAAAACGTTCCAGGAGCAGAGAACGGAGTTGTTGAAGAGAAAAGAGACGCTGGATACAGGGTCGAAGAAGATTCAAGAGCTAATCTCGACTTTGGATGATAAGAAGACAGAGGCCATCCAGAGGACGTTCCGCGACGTTGGGTACAATTTCAAGAAGGTCTTTGCGGAACTCGTGCCTGGGGGATGTGGAGAAATGATCATGAAAACTGAGGAGGTTCCTGTTGGGGAGACGGGGTCTTCGTTGTCATCCTCTTCAGCAACAGTTCGGCAATATGTGGGAGTGGGGATAAAGGTCTCGTTCATCTCCAAAGATTTGAAAGGCCCCGATGCTATGCCACTCC
This sequence comes from Paramoeba pemaquidensis, assembly GCA_002151225.1. Lineage (NCBI taxonomy): Eukaryota > Discosea > Flabellinia > Dactylopodida > Paramoebidae > Paramoeba > Paramoeba pemaquidensis. Next base: position 15,039 of record MUHK01002997.1, read on the forward strand.
ACCAACTCTCGGGGGGGCAAAAATCTCTTGTTGCTCTTGCACTCATTTTTGCTGTGCAACGCTGCGATCCTGCGCCATTTTACATTTTTGATGAGATTGACAGTGCCCTTGATTCTCAACATAGAACGGCCGTGGCGAACATGATCGACAAACAAGCGAGAATGGGGGAGGAGGGGGAAAAGGGGACGCAGTACATTTATGCTTCGTTTGGGGAAGAATTGGTGCAAAAGGCGGAGAAGCACTATCGGGTGTCGTTGGAGAAGAATAGGAGTCGATTTGATCAGGTGGATGAGGCGGGGGCTTTGACAACTCTTCGGCAGAACCAAAAAGAAAGAAAGCAGGCCCAACAGTAGAGAGGGAAGGGAGAGAACAATACTGTCTGTACAAATAATTTGCTTTTTTCATTGTTCTTTTTGCTTTTTATTTTACTTTTTTCTTTTTTGCTCTTAGTTTTGTTTTTCTTTCTCGTTTTTTTGAGTTGGTTGGAGAGAATTATTCTTTCTCTTGTGTTTCTTCACTTCCGGCAGCACCAGACGATTTGTCTTTGTCACCCCCAAAGTAGCGATCTTCGCTCCAAACTGATGAGCACACAAAGAGAAGAAGAAAAAGAGAGGCGGAGAGAGAGGGTCGTTCAAGAGAGAGAGAGAGAAAGAGAAAGAGAGAGAGAGAGAGAGAGAGAAAGAGAAAGAGAGAGAGAGAGAGAGAGAGAGAGAGAGAGAGAGAGAGAGAGAGAGAGAGAGAGAGAGAGAGGGAGA
>MUHK01003007.1:12853-28995 GCA_002151225.1 Paramoeba pemaquidensis
TTTTTTTTTTTTTTTTTTTTTATAGCGCAAAGAGACAGGCTTTCATAGAGCCTGTTCTGTGGGAAAGTTAGACGTCGTAAAATATCTTTTGGTGGAGTATCCATCTTGTCTTGATCTCAAAGATATGGTTTGTTTGGTTTTGTTTGTTTGGTTCTTTTTGTTTGTTTTCATCTTGAAACCCACTGATTTTTGGTGATTTATTTTTTTGTTTGTTTCTTTATTAGTTCAATTTATTGTTCTTTTTGATTGCTTTATTGTTTTCTTTTCCTTTTCTCATTTTTTTTTTTTTTTTAGTATGGTCTGACAGGTTTTCATCATGCCTGTATCTGTGGAAAGTTGAATATCGTTCAATTCATTTTGGAGGAGGTCCCAACTGCACTTCATCTCAAAGATATGGTTTGTTTTTGTATTTTCTCTTTCTCTTTTTTGTTTATTTCTTGGTGCCATTTATTAAATTTTTAATTTGTTTGCTGATTTTGGTTTATTTCATTTTGTTTGTTTATTTATTTGTTTGATTGTGTTTTGATTGTTTTGAGTTTCTTTTGGTGCATTTGTTTTTTTTTGGATTTATTTCTCCGCGCCCCTCCCTCATCTCTCCTTTTTTTTCCTCATCACTTTTTTTTTTAAGTCTGAAAATACAGGTTTTCTTGTTGCCTGTCTGAATGGGCGTTCAAATATTATTCAATATCTTTTGGAGAAAGACCGAACGATCCTCCACCTCAAAGATAAGGTTTGTTTGTTTTTTTTTAATTTTATTTTTTTTGTTCTCTTTTACTCCTGCATTTTTTTCTCATTACTTTTTTTTTTTTTCTTTTTCTTTTTAGGATGAAAATACAGGCTTTCATAAAGCCTGTTCTGGGGGAAAGTTAAATGCTGTAAAGTATCTTTTAGAGCAAGACCCAACTTTTCTCCATTCCAAAAATCTGGTTTGTTTGTTTTTTTTCTTTTTTTCTTTTTCTTTTTTTCGTTTTTTCACTTGTTTTTTTTTTTCCTCTTTGTTTGAATTTTTTAGTTTGGAAAGACAGCACTAAAGCTTGCCACAGAAAAGGATCACGAAGAGATTGTGCTATTCTTACAACAGGTTCATCATTTTTCAAATTGCGTTTACTTGAGTGCTTCAAAAAAAACTCTTTCTCTTTTTCTCCTTCTCAAACAACAACAACAACAGCAACAGCAGCAACAACAGCAAGAAGAAAGGGAGAAAGAAAAAGAGGAAGAAAGAGAGAAAAAAAGAGAGAAAGAAAGAAGAAAGAGAGAAAGAGAGAAAGAGAAAGAGAGAGAGAGAGAGAGAAAGAAAGAAGAAAGAGAGCAAGAAAGAGAGAAGAAAGAGAGAGAGAAACAAAGAAGGAAACGGAGACGGCTGTTCGAGAAAGACAGACTAAAAAAAAACGAGGATTTAAAGAAAGAGTTGATGGGGCTGCACATCCCCGAGGACAGGGCACTACAACATTCTCAGAAAATGGTTGCTGAGGGTTTGCGAATATCTGTCAAAAATCCCCCTCTGTCCGTGCCTCTTGTTGCCCAATTGCCTTTTTCCGAACCTGACAGTTTTTTTTTAGGGTTTGAGACATTAAATGATCTTCAAGGTGTGACGGCGACTGATTTGAAAGAAATCGGGGTCACAATGTTGTCTGATAGAATGAAAATTTGTTCAAAATTGAGTGGATCTCAAGAAGGAGAACTTTCCAAGGTACAATTTGACAGGAAGAGAGAAAGAGAGAAAGAGAGAAAGAGAAAGAGAGAAAGACAAACACTCATATTTATGAAAATCATACAACAGCAGATCTCCTCTTCCTCCTCCTCTCCTTTCCTTCCCTTTCCCTCTTCTTCATTATCCAAGGTTAGTTTTCTTGGGGTGTGTTTGTACAGGGTTTGGGGGTGAGGGGGGTGGGGATGGTGGAAAGAGAAAGAGAGAAAGAGAGAATGCCAAACACTCATATTCAGGAAAATCATATCAAAAACAGATCCCCTCTTCCTCCTTCTCTCCTTCTCTCTCTCCTTCTTCTTCCCTCCCCCGGGACAANGGTCTCCCCCCCCCAGAGGTTTTCTTGTTTATTCTTTGTTTTGTTGTTGTATATAGAAAGATAGAAAGATAGAAAGAGAAAGAAAAAGAAAAAGACAGAAGGCAGAAAGACAAGCACTCATATTCATCAAAAACAGATCCCCTCTTCCTCCCCTTCTCTCTCTTCTTCTCCTTACCTTTCCCCTCCCCCAGAGGTTAGTTATCTTGTTTACTCTGTTTGAAGAGAGAAAGATAGAAAGAAAAAGAAAGACAAACACTCATATTTATGTAAATCATATCAAAAACAGATCCCCTCTTCCTCCTCTTCTCCTCCTCCTCCCCTTTCCTCTTCCTCTTCTTCATTTTCAGAGGTTAGTTTTCTTATTTATTCAATGTTTGGTGTCGTAAGAGTGTGTTGTAGTTTATTAACTATCAATTTTTCTGAAAAAAAAAAAAGTCCGAGATTGTGCAAGCTGCAAAAAATGGAAACACCGAAATATTGAACTCCTTCCTGTCTCAAAACCCAGCAGCTACACCAAAAAACTCAGTTTGTTACTCCCCTCCTCTGCTCTCTTTCTTTCTTATTTCTTTCCCTTTCTTTTTCTTCCAGCAAAAGAGCACACTTTTGCATTTAGCTTGCAAAAATGGCCACCTTGAATCTGTTGCATTGTTGTTAAAATTTCGTGCAGATATTTCTGCTAAAAATGCTGTATCTCTTTCTTTCCTTTCTTTCTTTCTTTCTTTCTTTCTTTCTTTCTTTCTTTCTTTCTTTCTCTTTTTTTTTGAGTCATGAATTGTTCTTTTTGTTTTGTAGAAAGGAAACACTGCTCTTCATTTGGCCTGTAAGTCACATCAGTATGATATTGCTGCTCTTTTGATGTATTCTGGGGCAATCCCTCAACCCAATCATGAGGTTCATAAGAGTTTTCCTTTTTGTATTGAATTTTTTTGTGGTCTGATTTTTTTTTAATTGTAAGGGGAAGGTTCCTTTGGACTTGGTTCGCTCGCACAAACAAGAAGCTTTTGAAGGGTTGTTTACAAAATTGGCTGAGATTTCTGTGGCTGCAATCCAATTCAAAAGGAACAAAGTGTTGGGGAGGGGGTCATTTGGGACGGTGTACAAAGGGGTATGGGGTGGGAGTAGGGTGGCACTCAAGTTACTGAGAATTCAAGATCCCAGCAACTTGGTGGATTTCTACAAAGAAGCAAAATTGATGGCTTCTCTCCACCACAACAACTTGGTGAAATTGTATGGGGTTGTGAGGGTTGGTGAAGAGTTGGGGATGGTGATGGAATTTTGTCAAGGAGGGGGTCTAGATAAGCGACTGAGAATCAAGGAGGAGACCAGTGGAGGGTATTTGACTTGGCCAAACAAGCTTCAGATTGCTGAGCAGATGTGTGAAGGGTTGGTGTTCTTGCATGGGAAGGGGATTTTGCATCGTGATTTGAAATCATTGAATGTGCTTCTTGACAGCCATAACAATGCAAAGCTTGCTGATTTTGGGTTGAGTCGCACAATGAGTGGGAGTATTGCTGCAACAGTGACACAACAGACTGGTACCCCTGCTTGGATGGCTCCTGAACTATTCAGCAACCAACCCAAGTACACTTGTGCTTGTGACCTCTACTCTTTAGGGGTTACCTTTTGGGAGATGGCTAGTGGTCAGTTCCCTTTTCAGGGTGCTGACTCTCCTCACCAAGTGGCCATGTGGGTATCCAGAGGGGAGAAGCCTCAAAGTGCCACAACTGGGGGGGCTCCTCCCCAATGGATGAAGTGGGTGGAGTGCATGTGGGACACCAATCCAAACAACAGACCCTCTATTGAGACTGTTTTGGGTTGGGTGAAACACTTTTTATCTTCCTCTTCTCTTGACTCTTCTTCCCATTCCACCACTTTAAATTCCTGCTTGCCTTCCTCTTCTCCTCCCTCTTCTTTTGAGGAATTTCCCTCTTTCTCTTCCCTAGGGCCACTCCTCCCACAAACAAACAATGAGAGTGGTGGCGCACCTCCAACACAAGGAAACCTGGTTCATTCTGGGGTTAGCCCTGTGGGTGTTGATTTAGGAGTATCTTTGACAAGTCCTCTTCCTCTTCCTCTGGGACAAGGAGGAATGGGAAGAGGGGGAATGGGGGTGGGGCAGCCAGATCAACAACAGGAACAACTTTTTGGTATGGGAAGGGGAGATATGAGAGGGATAAATCAAATGGGTCTGGGAAGTGAAGGGGGAATGAGGATGGGGCAGCAGCCATATCATCAACAGTTTGGTCTGGGAAGGGGAGATAGGAGGGGTCTGAACCAGATGGGGAGTGGGAGGAACGAGTGGGGGGAATGAACAACAACAACAACAACAACCACCCCTTCGAACCTCTCCACCCTTTTTTTTTGATATTTTTGTTCTTATTTATGCTTGGAAAAATCTCTGGAATAAAGTTTTCCAGAAAAAAAAAAATGAAGGTATGACAACCGTGGGATTTGAACCCACGAACCCGAGGGACTAGCACCTGAAGCTAGCGCGTTTGACCACTTCGCTAGGTTGCCTTAATTGGTTGTTCACATTGGTTGGGTCCACAAACCTACAGTTTAACTGCACCCACAGGAAAAAACCAAAAACAAAACAAAAATGAAATAAACACCAAAATACCAAGAAACTAAATGATCACTTTATTATCTGACCCACCCACCCAAGGGGCACAAAGAAGAGAGAATAAAGCTTAAGACCACACACAAGTTCGTTAAGTCCCAAGCGGCAAAAGCTGTTGTTGGGCAAACCATTTATTAATTATAAGAATGTCATGAGTGCTAACTTTTATAAGGTGAAGTGGAAGGGTCACAAGACAGTGACCTGGGAGCCACCAAGTAATTTCAATTCAAAGGAGTATATTCAGGATTATTGGAGGATGAGAGAGAAGGGCAAGGGGAGAGCAGTACTGGCAAGGAGATTGAGCCAAGGGGCTGCTGCGAACACTGCAAATGGCTTGCCTTTGTCATCTTCTTCATCAGGGTTGTGAGTAAGCAGGGGGGGGGGGTTTGGTCAGAAACGGTATGGGGTGACTTCGACCTTGTAATTTGCTTGTGTATGACTAGGTCTCCTGGTCTGAACACATTGTCTGTCAATGTTCTTCTGCTGTTCACTTCCTCACACACTCTCTTGCTGTTTCTCTTGGCTGTCACTGCTACTTCTGGATAGACTATTTCTATGGAGACGATCACTGAAAATGGCATATCAGCGGAGGACCGTTTTCAGGTGCAAACAAAACAAGGGAATTTATTATCAGAAGTTTAGGTGCAACCAGGAAGGGGGGGGGTAGAAACGGGAACGACACAAGAGTGGCATCTACTGTGAGGTGCAACCAGGGAGAGTTGAGTTAAGGAGGGTCATTGAGTTAGCACTCATGACATTCTTATAATTAATAAATGGTTTGCCCAACAACAGCTTTTGCCGCTTGGGACTCAACGGACTTGTGTGTGGTCTTGAGCTTTATTTTTCAAGCATGTTTGCATTCCTTCTCTCAAGTACTTCTTGGTCTTCTTTGCCGTCTCCTGGAAAAATTCCTCTCCTCCTCATGAACATTAGTGAGAATGGTGACAATTTTGTTCTCTTGGACCCTCTCTCATTGATTTCCATTTGGATGACTGGTAGAAATATGATCAGGGAATGGGAAACAGGGGGGAAGTTTTTATGACTTGGGAGGGATTTGAACCTGGGACCTGGAGCTTGGAGCTGTAGGATCATAACAACTCTCTCCCTATAAAAAACCTGCATTAGTTTTGAGTTGGAAAAAAATGTCCCTTGGACTTCTGTTGTTCAGAATAAAGCTCAAGACCACACACGAGTTCGTTGAGTCCCAAGCGGCAAAAGCCGTTGTTGGGCAAACCATTTATTAATTATAAGAATGTCATGAGTGCTAACTCAATGACCCTCCTTAACTCAACTCTCCTGGTTGCACCTTGCAGTAGATGCCACTCTTGTGTCGTTCCCGCTTCTACCCCCCCCTTCCTGGTTGCACCTAAACTTCTGATAATAAATTCCCTTGTTTCGTTTGCACCTAAAACCGGTCCTCCGCTGACATGCCATTTCCAGTGATCGTCTCCATAGTCCCCCCCCAGCCGCACTCACCCTGTGAGTAAGGCGATTACTTCTTCGTCGGTCGTACTTCGCGGCTGGTTGACCAAGGTTTCCTCTTCACTTCGTCTTCTTTCTCCTTTCTGTCCCAGAAAAGTTCCAGCGCTCTTCCAGCTCCTTCCATGTTCTCTTCGGCTTCCCATGTGCGCTCCTTGTAACCTTTCCATTTCACTAGGTACTCTTGGCCATTCTCTCCGGTTCTGACATCATGTATTTTCGATATTTCATACTCGTCGGCATCCTCGTCGTTCTCCTTGAGCTCATTGGCGTCCCCCCGGAAACTCTTCAATCTGTCATGTGGCGTTGCTCCACCCCTGATGTTGGTGCCGTCCAAGTTCTCTAACACATACGCTCTCGCAGTCGGGTTGAAACTTCTTACTCGGAACGGACCGTCGTACCTCATCTGCGACTTCGACCTCGTGATTTGCTCGTGCATGACTAGGTCTCCTGGTTTGAACACATTGTCTGTTAATGTTCTTCTGCTGTTCGCTTCCTCGCACGCTCTCTCGCTGTTTCTCTTGGCTGTTGCTGCTACTTCTGGGTAGACTATTTCGAGCATGTTTGCGTTCCTTCTCTCGAGTGCTTCTTGGTCTTCTTTGCCGTCTCCTGGAAAAACTCCTCTCCTCCTCGCGAACATTAGTGAGAATGGTGACGATTTCGTTCTCTCGGACACTCTCTCATTGATTTCCATCTGGATGACTGGTAGAAAAGATTTCCATTCCTTGGGATGCTTGTCACATTTCTTCTTGATGGCCTGTCTCACTTCCCGTATCGTTCTTTCCGCAGCCGAATTCTGTTCGTGCGCCCCTGGTATCGTCACCCTCGCCTCCGCTCCTACGAGGGCTAGTATGTTCGCGACTGCTGCTTTTGACATGTTCGAGCCTCCATCTGTGACCAGTGTCGAGGGCCACCCGAATTCTGAGAAAACGTGTAGCATCTCTCGCGCCACCCCCGCTGCTGTGATCTCTGACATGGCTCGTAGCCAACAGAATCTTGTGGCTGCGTCGACAAGGACAAGGATGTATTTGCACCCCTCGGACGTGAGGAAAGGTCCCGCTAAATCTCCATGGACTTTCTCCAGTGGTAATAGGGTTGTTCCTGCTCGTAGGGGCAGGAAACCTCGCTTCCCCACATTGTGGCGTAGACACTGCTTGCATTTCTGGGATGCTCTCCTGCAGTCTCTCTTCATGTCAGACCAGAAATAGCCGTCACGAAGCAGTTTCCGGAATGTTCCCATTGGTCCTTGGTGCAGCGTGTTGTGGGCGTCTGTGACCATCTTCTCTCTGATTTCTCCGCTCTCGATCCACTCGGCTTCAAGTACTAGTTCCGCGAACTCTCTTTCTGTGCCTCGCAAGTACATTTCTGGGTTGTCGTCTGACTCAAGTTCTGCGTCTTCTTCCGATTCTTTGTCACTCGTTTCTTCTCGGTGAGCTCTGGTTGTCTGGGTACGTTCGGTGTGGGCTGTTTCTGCGATTACTGCTTCTCTCGGTTCTTCGTCGTGGGTGTGCTCGTCGATGAGTCCGTCCAGGTGTGAAAGGTAGTGTGGTAGGATGTTGTCCGCACCTGGTATGTGGGAAACTGTGAAATCGAAAGTGGATAGGTATCTGGCCCAATCCCTCACCATGTGCGATTTTGCGTTGTGTAGGAATGATAGTGCTTTGTGGTCTGTTTCGACGCTGAATTTCGTCCCCGCCAAAAAAGGTTCCCATCTCTTCAGTGCGTAGACGATCGCTAGGAGCTCTCTCTTCGTCGCTGAGTAGTTTCGCTGCCCTTTCTTTAACGCTTTTGACGTGAACGATACATACTTCTTCTCCCCGTTTACCACTTGGTAGAGGACTGCTCCTACTCCGTGCTGCGATGCGTCCGTTGATACGTGGAAAGCCTTGTCCATGTCTGGTTGGTGCACCACTGGCGCTTTCAATAAAGCTGTTTTCAATCTGCTGAACGCTGCTTCTTGATCTGGGCCCCACGTGTTTTTGTCCCAGTTCTTTTTGGATGCGATTTGTTGCAGGGGTCCTACCACTCGGCTGTACAGCGGGATTTGGTCTCGCAGGAAATTCGTGAAACCCAGCAGGGAGGCGAGTTCCCGCTGGCCTTTCGGCTTCTTCATCTTCTCGAAACACTCCAGTTTGTTCAGGTCTACTGAGCATTGGCCTTTCTCACACAGGAAACCTAGGACTTGCATTCTCACAAAACCTATCTTGCACTTCTTTCTGTTTAGTTTCAATCCTGCTTCTGTGAACTTCCGTATCAGTCTCGCTACACTCTCCGCGAACTTCCTGATGTCGCTCCCTGTGAAAAACACGTACGAGTTGTCTACAAACAGGTCCCAATCTTCAGTTCCCTCTTCCCCGAGGCCCATCACTCTTTCTACTATCATCTGGCAGTGGTCTGACGCTCCTTCTTCGCCGAACCACATTCTTGTCATTTGCTGCCTGGAGCCGTCGCACGGGCTGGTGAACGCGGATAACTCACTCGATCTCGCGTCCAGCGGGAATTGGTGGAAAGCTGCTTTCAGGTCTAGATCCGCCATGAATGTTGCTTTCTGGGCTTTCTTCAGGATGTCCGCAATNGGCAGTGGTCTGACGCTCCTTCTTCGCCGAACCACATTCTTGTCATTTGCTGCCTGGAGCCGTCGCACGGGCTGGTGAACGCGGATAACTCACTCGATCTCGCGTCCAGCGGGAATTGGTGGAAAGCTGCTTTCAGGTCTAGATCCGCCATGAATGTTGCTTTCTGGGCTTTCTTCAGGATGTCCGCAATTCTTGGCAGCACGTAGGTACGTTTCTTGGTTCTGTTCAGGGTGTTCAGCTGTCTCGCGTCGATGCATAGTCTGATGTCGTCAAACGCCACCACTCCTGCCGATTTTTTGTCGACGGCGAGGAGGGGATTGTTGTTGCGGTTTCCGGGCACTGCTGGTTTGGACCATCCATTCTCGCGCCATTCTTTCAGCCTTTCGGCTACTTTCTGTTTCGCTTTGGCCGGTACTGGGTATTGCCATACCCAGGTTTTCGCGTCTGGTGCTATATTAAAAGAATAAACCGCGTCGGGTCGGTTGCAGACCGCGCTTTTGGGTAGTTTCTCGTTCTCGTCTAACGCTGGCCCCACAATCTCGTCGATCTCTTTTAGCTCGTTCGCGCTCGCTTTAACTTCCTCTCTCATGTCTGCTGTGTTTTCCTCGACCCACTCTCTGTCGTCTACGATGGCTGCTCGTTCGTCCGGGAAACCTGCAAGGAGGCCTACCACGTGAATGCCTAGCTTCCTGCCGTCCTTCTCCGAGAGCACGAGGATTCCCCGTCCTCCTGCAACTACTAACGCTGTGTAATCTACTTGGCCTCTGACTGATTTCACCTTTACGTCTACTTCTCCTAGGATTTCCACCGATGTCCCTGCTTGCGTGGCTGCTGACCACTTCGTGCTCCTCCGTGTCAGGTTGTGGTGGCGGATGAACTCTTCGTCGCAAAATGATCTCGTCGTGCCTGTGTCGTATAGGGCTAGTGTGCGTTCTCCTTCAACTTCTAGTGGCAGCCAAAGTCTACAATCGTCTACTTTCCCCTCTCTCTTCATTTCTTCCCATCTGTCGGCTTCAACTTCGAAGGATCTCTTTTTCGCGTTTTTCTTCTTGGTGCTCTTTTTGTTGGTGTCGCCTTGCTGCGCAACCTGTGCTTCGGTCTTCTCTTCTTCTCTTTTGTCGTTTGGTTCTTCTTGCGCGTTGTCTGTTGCTTCTTCTGGTTCTTCGCTCTTTATTTCCGCCCTTGGTTCCCCGTTTCTTCTTGTCTCATCTCAGGTTTCTTCTCCAGTTGTTTCTAGCACTGTTTCTCCCAGCACTGCTCTCTCTCCCGTCTTGTTCTCTGTGTTCTCCCTTCTCCAGTCTTCTTTTTCTGCTGCTCCTTTCTCCCAAAATAAATTTAAGTCAGCCACAATATAATTTGAATTGCTCTGTTTATTTGTTTCTTTTGGTTGTTCTTGATGTTGTTGTCGCGTCAGGTTTTGCTGTTGTTGATTCTGCTGCTGTTGGCGACCGTCGCGGAATGGGCACCTCACTGGTCCATGTCCCTCGTTCCCGCAGATGTTGCATCTCCACATGTGCCTGAAATCTCTGTGTTGCGGGTTCAGAATGCAGTTCCTTGCCCAGTGGTCGCCTCTCCCGCATCTATGACAGGCCGCGCTACGTGGTGCTTGTTGATGGAATCTCGGCGGGCCCCCCCTGTGAAAACCCCGGCTTCTTTCGTACTCGTGTCCGCCCCTTCCTTGCCCAAAACCTCTGAAATCTTGTTGCTGTTTCCCTTGACGGAGGCTGTCTACAAAAACTTCCTGTACAATCTCAAGGGCTCTCTCCCATTCGAAGTCTCCTCTCGTGATCTTGTTGCCTGGAATGCCTGCTTTTAACCTGGTCCTCATTTCCTCCGATACTCTTTTGCCAAAAGTTTTCTTCACATCCACCTGTGATTTTCCCAGGACCACTGCCAGCTGATCCAGTCTTTCTTTTAGTGCTCTCGGATCCTCTCTGTGACCTAATTTTGTGTCATCCCATTCTTGCTCAACCACCCCTTCCCACGAACCTACTCCATAGATGCCTGTGAGTAGGCTGCACTTCACTGCCCTACCCCCTAACGCATTCTCAGAAATCGCTCTCCGTGCTACCGCTGCAGCTGGACCCGTTAGGTTTGCTGCCACTGCTCTTGCCCACATCTCCGCTGGTCTCGTTCGAAGCAGGACGTTTTCGACTTCGTCGGCCCAAAGTAAGTAGTGCGACGGTGCTCTCGATGGGTCCACTGCGATTTCGGGTATTTCTTTTGGTATCGACTTTCTTTGTTCTGCTCGTTCGCTGCCGTCTTCGCTTCCTTCGCTCACTGTCGCGCTGCTGGTTCTCACGATAGCCAGTCCTTGGAGTCCTTCGTCGATCTCCGCTAGTCCTGCTAGCAACCTTGCTTCTTTGAATGCTGCTTCTCTCTGTTCGTACGATAAAACTCGACTCTTCGCTCTTACTTGGTAGTACTCTCGTCGCTCCCACAGGTCTTCAGGTATTTCTTCCTCTTCGAATTCTTCCTTCGCGCTCGGTTTCTTTTTCTTTTTCTCTCTCTTTTTGTCTTTCTCCTCTTCTAGCGATTGTACTCTCTGCTCTGCTTCCTCGAGTTTCTTCTGCATCTCCTCCATCTGGTTTGCCCTCCCTTGTCTAGACGAAAAAAAATAAAGCTCAAGACCACACACGAGTTCGTTGAGTCCCAAGCGGCAAAAGCCGTTGTTGGGCAAACCATTTATTAATTATAAGAATGTCATGAGTGCTAACTCAATGACCCTCCTTAACTCAACTCTCCTGGTTGCACCTTGCAGTAGATGCCACTCTTGTGTCGTTCCCGCTTCTACCCCCCCCTTCCTGGTTGCACCTAAACTTCTGATAATAAATTCCCTTGTTTCGTTTGCACCTAAAACCGGTCCTCCGCTGACATGCCATTTCCAGTGATCGTCTCCATACCAACAACAGCTTTTGCCGCTTGGGACTCAACGAACTTGTGTGTGGTCTTGAGCTTTATTAAGTGGGAGAAATTTGACAGGGTTGGCCATACATTTTTGTTTAGCTGGTGAGAGTTTCACATCTCTCCAGCACTCTTGGGGTGAGGGAGGGGCAGAGGAAGAAGAGGAGGTCATCACAAGCAAGCAGGAAAAAAACAAAAAAAGCAAAATTGGTTTTTTTGTAGGATACATAAATTTTAAAAAAAAAAAAAAAAAGGGAAAAAAGCAGGGAGAAATCAAAAAAATTGCGCCACCCGGGAATCGAACCCGGCCCGTCCGCTTGGAAGGCGGACATCCTGCCACTAGACTAGCGGCGCAAACAATATATGCAACTTTTAAATGCGATTCGTTGGGGTTATCGTACGACCACTCGGTATCCTGCCGTGGGTGGGCTAAGAGCACCTAGAGAACGATATTCACCAGGCACAAGGGAACAACAAAAAATGGCAAAAGAAGAAGAAGAGCATGGGGCCTCCGGGAGGCCCCGGATAGATAGTCACGCTCCAAGCCGCATATCCTGTGGACATACTGGATGGGTCACCAGCGCCGCGTTACACGTGGCGCAAAAGTGAAGAAAACAGACTCTTACCAAACAGGGTAAGCCCGAAGAGGGAACATGCAAAAGGGAACTAGGTCGGTTAGGTCGACCTATGGAGACGCCACCCCACCCAACCTGTTCACCCGACTTTCATAAGAAAGTCCCAAGAAATGCAACTTTTCAATGCCATTTGAAAAAAAGGCACGCATCATAAATAACTCAAAACATCAAAAAAAAAAGCCCACGAAGGGATTCGAACCCTCAACCTTCTGCTTAGGAGGCAGACGCGCTACCATTGCGCCACGTAGGCATTTGCTGTTTCTTGTAGTTTCTTTTAGCTATATTTTACTAAAAAAAGAACGGAAAATTTTTTTTTTTGGTTTCTTGGCGTCTTTTGTTCTGTTTTGGGTCCAAAATCACCATAATGTCCAATCACCTCCCTGATCAAAGCAACCAGCTTCTTCTTTTTCTGGGTCATTTTCGCCCTTAATCCCAACAACTGAAGAATACAGTTGATTTCCATCAACATCGTGTAACAACCGAAAAAACTCAGACAGAATGGGACGAACAATACTCAATAGCTTCAGACTCATCATTTCAGGAGTGATATCCTTGGAATTTTTTAAGAGAGGCTCCTCGAAAGAGGGTGAGGAAGAGGAAGAAGAGGAAGAGGAAGAGGAGGAAGAGGAAGAGGAAGAGGAAGAGGAAGAAAAGGGAGAGCGGGAAGATTTTTTGGGGTTTGTGAAGTCATAGGAGTGTGCCAAAAGATCAAAAATGTTTTCTTTGAGACTCTCAAGAAGAGAAGGGGTGAGACTGAAGTAAAAACGCTTCACAACAAGATGAAAATCTGAAGATAAAAAAAGAGTTAGCAGATGCATAGAAGTGATCAAAATGATGATTTTTGAACCTTTGCTTTTTCTGAGTTTCTCTTTGTTCTCATCACTCAGTGCAAGAGAAGTGGACACCAATCTGTATGTGATCAGATGAGAGGAGAAAAACCTTCCCAAAATCTCTTGTTAGAAATAAATTTCCTGAACCTGACAATGGAAGTACTCACAATCCGAGCAACAGCATCTTTAGAAGCAACAGCTAATCCAGCCCTCAAAATTTGCTTCATGGTGGAAAGGTCTTGCCTGGGGATCATTGAGAAAGAGTAAAAAAGGAGGGGTTGGGTAAGAGAAAAAAAAACATGAAAAATTCGGTCCAGGGAGAAGGAGGGGCTTTCTTTCCATGTGGAGGAGCATCATTTGCTAATTTAAAAAGCCTTCGAGACTCAGCCGCATTTCTTTTTCCAGATCTTGAGGCATCTGAAATGGAAATAATTTGCAAGTGGAAAATTGATCAAAATTCAGTGGAGGGAAATTTACCTTTTAAATCTTTTTGAATTGCTGCCTCAAGTTGAGATCTTGGAATTAACAACTTTTCTGAGGATTCCACCAACCCATCCACCAACTCTTCCAACTTGACTTTTCTTGCCTGAAATGTGGTGAATACATAAAAATAAAAAAAATAAATGGTTTCAAAACATTTGAGTTTCAAACCTCGGCAGGGCTTTCGCTCAACTCTGCCAAAGACATTGCAAGAACATCCTTCAACTTCTCCAATGTGTCGACTCTCTTCCGCAATGCCATTTTAACATCCAAAGACACAGTTGTGGCAAGTCGTTTTCTTTCGTCAACAATTCGCTGGTCAAAGATCCTGTCACACTCCAATTCCACAAAGAGGTTTTTTGCTCTTGCTTCGTAAAGCCCCTTCAAAAATGGGAGAATCAACACATCTGCAATGTAACTAAAAAGAAATTATTGTCAAGTTGATCAACAAACAAAGGATCACAAGTTACTTTGCACCTGTGGGAGCGACTTTTTGTGGACAAATTTTGCACAGGATTACCCCGTGCATCAAAACAATAGGGCCTTAAGTCAAAAAGCAGCCGAATTTCAGGAATAGACATCATCCCTCGTCCAGAATCAGCATCATTTGTGTCTTGCTGTGAAAGTTGTCTTGACCTGAATCCCTATTCAAACATTTAGTGAGTAAAAAAAACCAGAATTTACAGAAATGAACCTAAAACCTCAGTCAAAATATCTTCTGTGTACTGCAAGCCCCCTGACTGTCCCAACATAATTTGTCTGCAAACCCGAACCAAAAGCTCATAGAGTTGCCCAAAACTCACTAACTTTGCAACCTCAACTGCCAAGATCATTCCTTTTTGGAAAAAAAAAATAAGTATTAACTTGAAGGAACCAACAAAAATGCCAAACCAGGATGCTCCCTCAAGTGCCCAATTAAAACACTCATTTTTTTCTCCTAATTGAAAAAAAAGTAAACAACAGAAAAGGAAAAGAGATTAAAAGAGAGAAGAGGGTACCTTAAGGGTAAAATCAAGGTTTTTTGACAAAAACTTCAAGATTCTATCCAAAGCCTCACCGGCCTGTTGAAAAAATATTTTAATGCTTTAAGAAGCAATCTATCTTGGAATAGGCCCTTCAAACCTTCTCTGCTTCCTCTGGCTCCCCTTTCAGAATTTGAGGTCGAACAACCATTCCCACAGTCTGGAGAAGGGAAAAATCAAAGAAAGAAAAAAAAATTAGGGTTTAGGCAAAAAAAAAACCTCAATATATTTTGCAGGATTGTTTTCAAAAACTGCCAAAATTTCAGCTAAATCAATGGTGTTCATTCTTCTCAATTTTTCTTTTTTCATTTCATCCACAATAAACTTTGAAAGTGCCTGAAGAGAGTTCAGACGAGTTAAGACATTGGGAGAAGGAGGTAAAAGAAAGAAAGAAACCTTGGCTTCTGGGAAGTTGTTTTCTCTCATCTTGTTCGTGAGATTCATTGACAAAAATTTGGCAGGAAACACAGTTTTGTTTTCCAAAACCACAGACACAAAATCAACTTCTCCAACACCACTGACTCCCTGGACCATATTCAGAAAAGAAAAGAAAAGAAAAGAAAAGAAAAGAAAAGAAAAGAAAAGAAAAGAAAAGAAAAGAAAAGAAGAAAACCCACCTCTACCATCCCAATACAGAGATTTTCAAGATAACGAAGGACATGGGCTTTTGGGAGCTCGTCTGATAATTCCAACCGAAGATAAATGCTTTGTCCAATGCCTGTAATTTCTTCCAGGTCTACTTTTTGTTTGTTTGTTTGTTTGTTTGTTTTCAACCCATTTTCCTTGATAACTTATCAAGGAAGAACAATCAACAAACCTAAAGGGGAGTTCAAAATGCTGTTTGCAGAGCGAAGAGAGTGAAAAAGAAAATGTTTGAGACATAAATCCTTCAAAGCTGTCGAAATAATTAGAAATAAAATAATCTTCTCTCCCATGTTGTGTGGATCTCAAACATTTTGAACAACTGGAGACTGATGTAACCCCACTCAACTTGTCATTTATGGTTCTCCCATTTAATTTGGAGATAAATTCTTCAGCTGCAGAACTGATCACACTTTTGGAATAGACTCGATCTAAAGAAAAGGTGAAAAATGAAAAGGAGAAAAACCAAAGGAAAAGCAGCAACCATTTGAGAAAGGACAAATAGCTTTTCCCAAAACAGTCTTTCCCTGTCTTGCCTTCCCAGTGAGTTCCTCTTGATTTAAAATTTCTAAACTAAGACCATCAACTACCTGCAAAAGAAATCCAAGATTGAGAGGACCATTCAAGAGGGAGAGAGAGAGGGAGAGAGAGAGGGGGGGAGAGAGAGAGAGAGAGAGAAAGGGCCGTTCGAGAGAGAGAGGGCCGTTCGAGAGAGAGAGAAAGGGAGAGAAAGAGAGAGGAGAGAGGGAGAGAGGGAAAGAGGGAGAAAGAGATAGAGAGAGGGCCGTTCGAGAGAGGGCCGTTCAAGAGAGAGAGAGGATCATTTAAGAGAGAGAGCCGTTCGAGAGAGAGCCGTTCGAGAGAGAGAGAGGATCATTTAAGAGAGAGAGAGAGAGAGAGAGAGAGAGAGAGAGAGAGAGAGAGGGGGGG